>CAKAOI010046389.1:41857-153325 GCA_916701655.1 Sebastiscus albofasciatus
CCAGTGCGGATTTCCTGGAGACAAACTCTCAGTCAGCTGATTCACCCTAACGCCGCTTTATTCCCCACACTTCATTCTAGCCGGACTCATCTGTGTTTTTCCGTTTCCACCTGCCTACAAATCACTCTCATACATCACCGGTCGACAAGGCGATGCACTCTGCTGCACAGCGACTTCCCAGAGCGCAGACACGTGGGCCAGGCAATAAGCAGAGGCAGGCACAGGAAGAGAAAGGGCAGAGGGAGACGGATGAAGATTTTTATTTGTTCCCTGGAATGATGAGTTGTTCTTGTCAGTAGAATTACATATAAATATACCAACTGTAGGCTACTGGCCAATATTATTTGAGCATGTTTTAATAGTGTAACTTTATTTTTTTCGTATTTAGACTAGGTTTTAGCCTAATTCAACCAGCAAATCATTAGAATTAACACGTTACTAGTAGAAATTAAAATGTCATGGCTGTATGGCTACTGTAGTGACCATATTTGACTTATTGCATCAGTAGAGTTCCAGGGGGTCCAAATGAGGAATAGTTTATTTTTACTATTTGTGAGCCCAATGTGAGTAAGAATTATAAGAGTAACTATTCTGATCATAGGTTTATTTCATAATAACCTTTCAGCATATTGTAATTCAAGTGTTCTGAGGGAAAACTAGACTTCTGCAGCTCTGTTTTCAGGCTTTAAAAAATCTAGCCCGTGATGGGAGATTTTGGCCAATCACAGGTCATTTGAGAGAGAGAGAGAGAGCGTTCCTATTGGCTGTGCTCCGGCTGGTGGGCGGTGCTTAGTATTTCCTCAACTGATCTCAACATGGCTGCCGAGTCACAAACTTTTATCATTTTACAGCTAAACAGTACACTACAAGATGTTTCTGAAAACATTTGGGGCGAGAGATAGGCATTACAGTAACAGAATATTGATTCATATTTGATCAGCGCTGCCTAGTTTGATGGTTTGATCGGAGTTCGCGAGTGATTGACCGCTGCTCATAGACGGCAGGCTCCAGCTCAGCTCTGATTGGCTGTTTTCCTCCGGTCTGGGAAATCTTGGGAGATTACTTTAGATTACCTGTCTCATGCATTACTGTCAGGACTGTTTTATAAAAATAACTTTTTTAAATCATATTTGCTCCAATTCTACCCACTGCTGCTTTAACAATGCAGATATCTCACCTGAAGTAGCTGCATTATTTGCCTCTGTATCTGAACTACGTGGAGGGTTTGCTATGACTGTCTTGTGTATCCAATTATTAAAATTACTAAAATGAATAGAAAAAACCTCTGCCTCCTCAAGACAAATGCAGATGTAATATATTTTTTTTATAAACTTGCAGCTGCTTTTTTGAATCATGGAAGCAAGCAACGGTGTGTGGGAAAAGTGGGGTGTTTTGCTTGTAGGCAACACAAACAGCATATTGTGACCAGTGCCTTGTAAAGAAAAAAAAAGAAGTTGAGTCATAATTTAAAAAAAGAAAACCGTCTTTTTTCCACTGTGGGCGGAGTAGGCACAGAGCGACCACAGTGGATTTTTACTGACACACTCGCAACCCACTTCAAACTACAGTATGGCCAAATTCAGGGATGCCAAATCCTTTTTATGTCACAGTTTCTCTCCCAAATAGCTTTTAGACCATCATGCACTGTGAGATTTCAGAGGAACCCTGGAGCCCCATAATAAACACTAATATGTCTTTGGACTGACAAGAAAAACCCCTGAGAAAATATATATAGGCTATAATCTCATTTGGTTTGGTGAACGACAGTGTGGACGACACTTAATAAAATTGCCTGAAGGACCCCTGGAGGACCCTGGACACATGCAGCTCTGAGAGCCGCTGCCATTTATATATTTATATTTACTTTTAAGTCATAAATCTCTTGAATGTTGGCTAAAGTGTAACAAAAAAGATGGGGGGATATCTTTAGAGAGGGAAGTCTTACATAAGGACGGCGAATAACTCTAAATTCAGTGTAATGTGGATTTATGTTGAAAAAATATTCATCCTTCCTGATAGCATCCCATAAAATGTCCATTGTGAAGCTCAAAATTCATATTTTCAAATCAGTTACACAGACAACCTTAAAACCTCTGGTGAATAGACTCAAAAACGTTCAAACAAATGTGTTATCAAATGTGTAGTACCTTTGTTCATGTTTTATATGACACAGCATTTGTATGTAACACAGTTGACAAAATAATGAATCAAATGTTTATTGTCATTAAAATATTTAAAAAGTCATTAGAGCTCAAAGGGACTGTTTGTAACTTTTTAAGCGTATAAATCTACCGGGTCGGAACACATGCGCGACCGGTTGCCGGTGTCTTGCTGCGGGCGCAGTCGGAGACGATAACATTGGCACCGACGCTGAAGCAGGAACAGCCAACACTAGGATCAGCAGTGATTAATGGGAGACCTTCGTCTGGTCAGCTAATATAAGGAAATATAGAGTGATATTGTGGTTTTAGCTGACGTGTGTCGCCTCATTGTTTTCAGCGACGCTCGTTCATGTCTATGTAGAGCGAGCGCAAGCCCGACGCTGACTTTCTTTGACTTAACGGCCACATGTGTCGCTGTTAACAAGCATTTCTGATTCTTGCAAACAGTCCCTTTAATATGTCTGTGGACTGACAAGAAACCCCTGAGAAAATATATATAGGCTATAATCTCATTTAGTTTGGTGAACGACAGTGTGGACGACACTTAATAAAATTGCTGGCCAGCAGCACCCTTGGGATCCTCCTCAAGGACCCCTGGAGGACCCTGGGCACATGCAGCTCTGAGAGCCATAAATGACAGCGCTCTCTCTGCTGCGCGCAGATTAGGAACACACACACACACACCCGCCTCCTCAGAAACAGCTCTTGGTTGGTCCATCAGCCGGTCACTCTTTATCCTCCTCCTGTGCTTGCTGCTGGTGTTGTGTGTTTGTGTGTGTGTGAATCCGGACTGGAGCTTTCTCGGGAGCTACCAGGACGACGACGACAATGATGAAGATGATGATGAAGACACTACAGAGAGAGGTTGAAACACATGACCGCTGATGTTTCCCACATTGCCATGAGGAGGAGGAGTGGTGGGGTTTGTGTTTTTTTCTGCTGCGGATCCGTATAACAACTTCTTCTAAAGGTTCATAAACGGCGGCTGTTTTTTCGGTGGATTTTTTCAGTGTGTGTTTATTTCATTTAGTCTGTAAATGGAGCTGCTCCAAAGGGGGAAATCTGAGTTAAGGTATTAGCGCGTAAAGGGACTATATATAACGGACCTTTGGTGCTGCGTAAAGCAGCCAGTTTTGGAGAGTTGGAGAGCGCCTCTTTTGGATCATCATAGGATGAACAACTCCAAGAATCAAATGGTAAGATTTGTTGTTTTTTATTTGTTGGAAAAGATTCAGACTTTAAGCTTTTAGATGAAATGGAAAATGACAGTCAGCTGTATAAGACACGTCACACTTCTCGAGGTTAATTCGTCACCGTCAGATCACGCAGCTCTAGAGGCTACCTATGATCCTTTTGAGACGTCTCATTGGATCTGCTATTGATTGTTGCAAGTCTATACCAAGATAATGTGCTGTTTTACGCTTGTTTGGAGAGACGTCACTATAGAAAACCTCGACATTTTAAAGTTGTCTTGTTTATTTAACAAGTCTGCATTCCTGATTGGACCTAATCAATATGATGTTAATCGATAAACACTTCTGGTCAATTCGGCTCATGTTTAAATCAAGTAGTTGATTTGATTTATTAATATTTAAACTTTTAGATTTGGTTGTCACTGCTCTTTACTGCCTCCATGCTTTTTTCATAAGGAAGATTTAGGGACTAGATGAACCAGTTAAATTGTTTAATTCGTGTATAATATGTATGCCGAATTGAAGAGTGTTACCTATTGATTTGTGAAATCTGCTATGTCATGTTATACAAGTTATGATTTCTGCTAATAATCACGATTTGTTTTTAAAATGTAAGTTTTTTTAAGGGAGTCTGGTTACAATATGCTATCCTAAACTGTGCCAATTGTCTATGAGTAGTATAGGTGTACCTTTTTACATCAGGGGATTGTTAAATTAATTACATATCCTGTGGGCACAACAACCCAATTCAATAATACTTGCTGCTATTGATTTTGTTCCTTTGTTTGTCACCTTAAATAAGTCACTCTCTATGGCTCTCTTTCTGTGCCTGTGGGTCGCTGGAGGTGGGAGTAGGAGGATAGTAACCCTCAATTTCACGTTGTCTGACTGCACTGTGTCATACCACCCAGCCTCTCAGAGTGGGAACAACGTGACAACTGTGGGATATTATTGCAGTAATGACTTACATCTCCCAGTCATCACCTTTTCCCCTCTCTTGTGAATAAATCTTTCCTAAACGCCTTGAATTGGCAGCACAAAAATAGCCACACTTGATGTGAACACTGGGAGCAGAAAAGACCTTTTTTTACATGTGAGAATATTATGCTTTTCATTGCTTTATTTCCCACAGCAATAAAATAATAAAATTCCATGGTTTTCACGTAAAGCTGTTTGGCTCAGAGGATGCCAGTCCACATAGCATAGAGACATGTCCGCCATGCATTCATATATTCTATTTCAAGAAGCTTTCCACTTCAAAACATGCACGGGGAAACCACAGAAAAGAGCTGAAAAGAAAGGATGGCGACCAAAAAATGTTTGCCTCAACATGCTGAACATGCATGTGGCCAGATGTTCTGAGTGTGTGTGTGACAGGCAGTCAGTTTGGGTAGTTTGAGCACATTTTATCCGACAAACCAGTGGCTCTGACCACTTCCTATAATCAACTTTTCTATCACCACTGAAACTCAATCCACGCACAGATTAACCAAACAACTGGCTGAATCTCTGTCTGTTGATTGCCTTCACTTTACTTAATGACGGCCTGCTTCCTGATGTGAAGTTTCAGTCTCATGGTGATTTTAAAAGGTCACCTGCATCAACATCAGTCAGAGATTGAACGAGCGAGACAGATGTGATCTTTCCATTCCTGGAATACAGCCTTCTGTGTGTGTGTGTCTATCTCTGTGTGTGGAGAACTCAAAGCGTGTGGTGTGTGTTGTCCCTACTACTGTTACAACCACAGCCATCGCTGTTCATTAGTAGTGAAAAGGTTACCGATGTGCCAGAGCTCCTCCTCGGTGTGACTACACAGCATCCTCCGTATACAGGCTTCCTGACGCTTCTTTATGCAACTTTCGCCCTATTCATCACATGCTGCAGTTAGTCTTGTTTCTGTTAAATGGGGTTTCTGCTTTTCATTGCGTTTGCAATTTATACAAGGGGGGTGGTTGGGAGAGAGAGAAAAGTCAGCATCCTGTGTCAGTTGACTCGCTATGGAAGCCTTCGGCCCACATCTACCAATCAATAACCACTTACTGCAGAGAAGCTCTCCGCAGTCAAGTCTCTGTCCGTCCACACAGCTCTCTGTCTCCCTCGTCTTTCTCTATCTGGATAGGTATCTCAAGTGTCTCCTCTTGCTTGTATCTGTCTGTCTTTTCCCTCCCCAGCCTTCATTCACCTCTGCAGTCACGTGCGTTTCCTCTCTCTCTGCCCCTGCTCTTTGCTGCTGCAGTAGAGGTCATTCTGTTTGATATTGCCCACTGCTTTTTCCCACGAGGCAGCTGCCGCTGGGACTGAGATAGGTAGGACTCCCTCATCCTGAGAAATACAGGGAGGAACTGGAACTATTACTCTATGCACTGTACAGCATGACAGCAGCTGTGCAGGAGGAGGAGGAGGAGGAGGGGTGTATTGGACTTTGTTTTGTGTGTCTCCTTGAGCCAGTTGTCTTCGGACTAGTGTGAAAAATGAGCCACTTAACACCTTGCTCCGCCACAATATTGCCTCACCGCCCACCCAATTATAGATCTTTTAACTCGCACTTATTCATACACGCTCCTACTCTCTCTCTCTGGGGGTTTCTTACTTTTTCACCGCAGAGTCTCTTGCCAGCTTTAGTCCTCCTCTCCTGCTCTCGGTTTTCAGCTTCATGACTCAAATACACACTAAACAACCCGCCCCGACATGCCATGGCAGAGCTCCCTCGGTAATGTTCTGTCCTATTTCTCCTTTTAGACGCAATGTTGTGGCAGGCAGAGTGGCAGAGTTTCTCCATGGGTTTGTCCTGGCATGAGTGCCTCAAAACCGAAAGAAAAAGAGAGGACAGATAGAGTTGATGCAGGAGGACGTATCCGTGTAATCATACATGGGACAGCGTGTATGTTTATGCAGCAGCGGATTGACAGTGTTGCCTCGTGATGCTGATTCAGTGGAGGAGGAAAGGAGTGATGGACAGGCAGATAAACAGACAGACAGACAATTAGAGAGGAGTGACGACCTGACGATGCAGAAGGAGATTGTGAAGGGATTGATGGTCATGGAGGAGCGCTCTCAGTGCTGCAGACAGATAATCAGACAAGCAGCTAATGCAGAGCTGCTGGCAGCGGATCGCAATCAGGCCGGTCCACATCTATCTGTCATGTCTATCCGAGGAGACAGATGCTGAGCTGTCAGTCATTTATACTGTGCTGTTCGACAGGCCGTCTAATACCTACTACCTGTTGTGTTTGTGTGTGCAAGTTAACCTTCATTTTACACAGCATCCATCCGCACCTGTTTGTTTAACGGAATTGCTCTTGTGTTGCTGATATGAGTGAAGCCACAAAGTGTGTGCCCCGACACACACACACACACACACACACACACACACACACACACACACACACACACCCACACACTAGATCTGTGAAAATCTAACATAATGGATAATCCATCTAGGCATCCCTCTATCCTGCTCCCATGGCCCTCAGATGAAATGCTGGCATGGTCGTATAGAATCGATAATAATAATATGAAAGACACAGCTTTACACTCCCTCACACACACACTCACACGCACACGTCAATCCTTGCACACATCATGCTGCTCACATGACACCTCGCTGTGGGTTTGGGGTTAGATGTTACAGAGAGGATTGTGTGCGAAGCACGTGTGTGACAGAGGACCCAAAATTGCTCATGGATTTGCTTAGCAAGAGAATGTGAAAGAGGTGCAGTGTGCACAGTCAATGCTTGACTCCCGAATGGCCTGCTGCTGTTGACAATGAAACATATTTACTTGTGTTTATTTATCTCTGTGTGTGCGTGTGTTGACTGACTGAAGTAGTGCCTCCATAAATACCACCACACTGAACAGTCAGTGACATTTGTTTTTTCCACACTGGAAAAACATGACCGACATGGACCAGCTCTGATTTTTTTAGACCGACTTGGCTAATAGCCAAAATTTTTAAATCATCTTCTTCCTTAAGGTTACAAAATTTAACATCCAGAGCATTAATATAACATTAAACAACTATTTGCTATGTAAAGATATAGTGGAGTAATGTCTACCTGAGCAGAGAATGAAGTTGCGTTTTTGTAATCTGAGTTTCTCCATGCTTTGTTGACATCGCTAGGCCAGCCGTGCATGCTTTTAGTGCATGTTCGCCCCACTGGCTCTGCACTGCGCTCATACGGTGGTTACAGCTGATAACGCCGTCCCGACCAATGGCGCTGTTGCGGAAGCATAGCACCCACCCTCCGGTTCTCCCCCCCGTAAATACAGTTAGCTTTGTCAGAACTTTCACTGTTGTTTACACTGTTTAGCATTGTTAGCACCGTTAGCTGCGGCTCACTGTAGCCTTGTTGAGAGCCGTTGAGAGGCAATAGAAATGCTTCCAATCTCGCATTTAGCATCTTTAAATCAGAATTTCAGAGACAATAATAGTTACTCTTTTTCCCCTACTTTTTTCCGGGTTGAAAAGATGTTTGAAACAGCATCTGAACCTACATGGGGCGGTAAATCTCTCTCCATTCAAACCCAGGCCCATGAACATAATTTAAGTGATTAATATAAACTATAGTACAAAGACAATTTAGATTTCATTGCAGCTTTTACACACTGCTATACTCATGGATGAACTGCCATCACTATTGCTCCCAGACTGCTAAAATTAATGTCCAATAAGTCTAACATTTAATGAAAGGCTGTTATTGGTCCAATTTATCAGTTCCACCTTGATTAAAACATACTTCAATATCGACTGTGTGAGTGGCCTGAATGTGTGTTATATGCACGGTTTATCCAGCCTGTGTAGATGAATGCTTCGTACTAATTCCCTCACGGCACAGACAGAAGCAGGAAAGACGAATGGGGTTCACTATAAGACCATGTGAGACCCAGATTGGCTCCGTTCATGTCGGCCTGCTTCTGGTACATTTACATGTCAGCAGATAGAAGCTGTGCATTGTTCTGTCGTAGCTGAATAAATATGTTGAACTAGTGCCTGTTTGTGCAGCATCGGTGTGTAGATAAGTGGTGTGTAGAAGTTTTACGCTAGTTTGTGTGTGTAAATGTGGATCCCCAATCTGTTCAAGCTGTTCTGGAGGGCAGAGATAAGAACCATGCACACACACACGCACACTTTCTGCAATTAATTATATTCCCTCTCTTGTTCTTTTTCGCTGCTCAATCTCACTTGCCCTTGCCTCCTCGTTTTCCCCATCTCATTTTCTCGCTGTTTCTCACTGAACTGTCACACATCCTTGTACGCACAACACACGCACAGAGACTCCAAGGGGTTAATGCGAACCATTAGTAACCAGAGCAGGCTGTAAGTGCTGTAAAGTGCCAGAAGTGACAGATTCAGGAACTGTGGGTGGATCTCACCTTACATGTGTTCCCCATGACATTAATATGACTGTCGTTAATCAAGGCTGTGAAACAAATACTGCTTTTATTATACCGTGATAGAAATATTCTTAATTCATGGCAGCCATTAATAAATGGCATAAAGGCTGTAAAGCTGTCCTTCACAACAAAAAGGAATGTGCTGGCTTACATTTCAGATCCAGTTTTAAGATCATGTTAGATGTTTATTTCTTCAGGAGACCTTAAATGTTGTTTCTGACCAAGCGATGGTAGGAATACTGTATAGGAATAAGTGGCTCTCATCAGCTCATAAGCTAGAATCCCCTCCACACACGCAAACACACACACATGCTGCACACCCTCCAGCCGTGCATCATCTGTCCCTTTCTTGGTCATTTCTGTCCTGAGGGCAGAGGGCTGAGGGTCAGCTCAGTCATATCCGGCTTTGCTTTAACTCAGCTCAGAAATCCTGCAGCTTCATGAATATTATAATGAACCGCATTCTCTCGCTAGTCGATAGTGATTCAAGGACACACATACATGCAGGGATACACACACACACACACACACACACACACAGCTTCACCATAGAGTATCTGCTGCCTTGACATTGTGTGTCTTTGCCTCTCTGTCTCATATACCTTCATGACGGACAAAAGCCTCACCTCGACTCCCCTCCAACGGATCTCACGTGGGTGCAGCACATGTGATTTATATATACACATGTGGCCGTATAGTCTAAATAAGGTAACAGTGATGAATAATAGAGAGTGATAAAAGCAGCTTCAAACACAGAGCTCTTGGCTAGAAATGGGGCTCAGAGAGAGAGCACACCGAATATCAGAGAGAGAGACAGTCAGAGAAAATTGCTATAATGAAATATCCCGGTATTGATTAAGACAATAGAAGCTGTAAACAACATTGTCTGATTGCTTTTGCCTCTATCAGGCCCAAGTTGTAGTAAACATAATTGAACTGTGGAGAGAGTAGTGGATACACACAGTATAAATATTGAGTATGATCCATCTGTGCACTTACAAGGTATAAATACCTTCCTAATGATGCTGCCAGTCAACAAAATATTGGCACAACATGCTGGATACATCTTTATGGGAAGTATGATGATTTTTCCATTCAAACTAAAATTCTCAGATAGTTATTAAATGCCCAAACTTAAATGCCAAAACAGATAAAAAGAAAAAAACTCTTAAATCTCTTCCTCCTCATGTCAACTTTAAAGGTTATATTGATGACTTTTTTATGTGGATTAATTATTATTTTTTTAAATAATACACCCCGGAGCTTTTAGAAAGGTGTTGAATAAAAGTATGGCTTTTCCTCAAAATAAATATTACTGTGAATTAATCATTTAAAAATTTTGACAGGTCCAAAATGAATGTTTTGTTTATATCTGTGGAAGATATCTGATGTTTGGTTCCCACTTCTAACAAGGCTTGTGATCAAGCTGCCAGTTAATGGGTGAAAAAATGGAAAAATGACTGAGGTGTCTCTATCAGGCTGTCCAAAGTTATCAAGTGTACCTTTAATGGCAGCTAGAAAACAACAAAACAACAGGATTAGCACTGCAGAGGGGCTGGATGTGTAAAATTGTAAATTAAAAGTTTTATCATCATGGCAATCACATGTTAGGATTTTATAAAAGCTCTGTTTAGCCCATCCGTACTACACTGCAACACAAGTGTTTTAAGCATTTAAAGAGCTCTTTGGGAGTGTGAATAGAAGGATAAAACTGAGAAGAATGATGCACTTTCAGGTTTATCCGCATTAATATGGTCTTAACCCCGCATGCTTTGCACTTATCTGAACCTCCACCATGTGTGTCTGACAGTAGAAGTAAAAGACAACAGGGAGGACATTTTGGCAGGCTTAAATGCTAGTTAGGCCGGCTGAGCTAATTAGCCCCGATTTCCTTATCCTGATTCAGACAAGGAGGAAAGCCTGGGATTACTGAGACGAGCATTTTGTGTGTGTGCCGCTGAAATAGTGTCAGGCTGTTTGAAACCAGTAGGAGGGGGGTTGGGTTATACGCCCATTTGCAAAAGTCAACTAATGAGAGCTTTACAAATGTGTTACAGTGTGTTGCGCAGCAAGTGTTAGGATGGGCTTGCCCCTCACCCTCCCACTGAGGATGAAAGAGAGCTTAACGGTACGGGACCCAGCAGGGATGCTACTCTCTATTGGGAGCCGTGGCACTCGTGACCTCTTGACCTCTAGACCCTCCCTTTGTCCCTTTGGCTGTTCTTCATCTGCCATTTGTCGGAGCCTGTTTTGTCAAAATGCAGTGTTTGTTCTGTAGATGTTGACTCTGTTTTTCCTTTGTTTGAACCGTGGGAATTGTTGACAACAGCATGCCCCAAATTTACTTGCCATTTTTGCCAAGCAATATGGTGCTGTATACTTCCTTGCAAGTTTGCACTGGGAAAACTGGAAGCGAAATACACAGCCAGTCATGTGATGCTGTTGGCCAGTCACAGGCAAAGATGTGAACAATACTGCAAACATTTGGGCTGGCTGGTCCGGATGCACTGCGGAGGTTGAATCCTCCACCCCCACGTTTCCCCAAGGTGTGAGGTAGCATGTCATTCTGAGAGCTGTCAGTCACTATAACACTTGCACACACACTGAGGTTCTTTTTATTATTATTTTTAAAGAGAAAGTGTTGTGCCACATACTCCACCCAGCCCCTCACAGCCATATCAGCGTAAGTGATAAGCAACACAGCCAACTTACGTTAACAGACTAACACCTCTCTTCAAACAGTAATTTGATGTGTTACAGAAAGAACTGGCTGTAAAACGACATGTGAAAAATTCCAGCACAGAGTAGATTACAATGTCACATCGGGGCCTTTTTTTGCTTCATGTGTATCTTTTAATGTGATTAAATCCTCCTTTACTCTATCTCCCCACTTAGGGATGCACTTGCAGAGTGCTCTCTCTCTCTCTCATTGAGAGTGATCACAGCGGTCTTTGATCAGAGGCTTAGACGGACCTGCTTCTTACCCGTTCCTTTCCTAAACCCTCCTCCCCGCTCTCTGTATGGGCCTCTGGCTTACAGGAAAAGCTGGCTAATCAGTTAATAATACAGTATCAACTCGTATAATAGTCCATGGCTATGTTCCAGGCCTGCAGTGCACAACACTGACTGCCAGTAAAGTTCACTGACGAGGTTACAGTATTGCAGTGTATGCGTGTGTGTTTCTTAATTCATTAATTGCCTCTCGCAGCACCCAGACAGTCCGATCCGCCAATTACTCTCATTAGGGTCTCTGCATTTACCGTTTGATTGGAAAAGGAAGCTGCTTGGCGACAACTCGCGTCCCTTCTCTGTTGCCTCCTTTCTCATCAGAGGCTGTGGATCGTCTTTCTTCACTTTAGAGCTGTGAAACATACAAAACTATGCCAGAACTGCTCGAGAATACATCATCACCATCACACAATTCAAACTGTCCTCAACCGAACGATTAATTGGTGTAATCGTCAGATCTGTCTGTTTCTGTTTCTCCACAAATAATCACACAAAAACACCTCTTTAAATCTTGTGTTTACCAGAGATGTGCTCATAGGTTTCTTGGAAATAAGTCATTCGGTATGAAAAAGCTTCAAAAATGACTAATCAACTAAAGACAATCGATTATTTGACTAATCGACAAAGAGGGGCCAGCCCTAATTCAAACGTACTGCTTTTTTTCCAGCCTTTTATGGTCTGTTTGGATCCCTTGAAGAAAATAATGTTTTGTTGAGCTTCTTTTAGATTCAACTCTACAAGTCAGAGTGGATTTACAATGCAGTTTATTATGTCTGAACATAGCATTGCTGTATTTTGAACACAACCCAGTTTGTTTCCCCCTGTTCCTCTTTTGGAGGTGAGATGGAAGAGGAACAGGAGGGGGTTCCTGCTGCTGTTATTAGTGTTTTGGTGCTGTTGTTACTCATAATAAACTACCCTGCAGGTTGAATGTATAGTTTTTTTCCCCAGCCCACAGTTATTTATGAGTCTGCTCTGGAACCTGTACGCAGCGTTTCATAAATCTATACTCTCCAGGCCTGTTAGCTATACGCTGAGAGACCACACACAGTCGTACAGTAGATATACTAACACACACTTCCTGTTATTATCACCTATACATTGCCTTCCAATGATTCTGCAGTTTGGCTTGCCTGCCCGCTGCTCCTCCCAGCTCCCACTCTGCTACTATATGATAATGCGGACCCGGTGTATTAGGCTGAGTGTGCACCGTAAGAGCCATCACGCTTTAGTGGTGCCTATAAATTGCTGAAGTGATCACTGCTTGGCAGACTCTAAGCTTCCTGTGCTCTCTCGTAGCTCCAAACAATTTGTTTTATAGCTTGAAATTCACTCCTCTGTTGCTCTCCTTAAGGGCCAGCAGCCAAAAAAAAAATGCTCTTGCAAGTACAAAGTGCACACACGGAGCAAATATGCACCGATTCATTTGCATGCACTTGTTTGCATACACATGCATCCGCCACCTCCACATAAAACATGATTTAGGACACATTATTTCTCTCTTTAGCACTTTCTGCTGCGACTCCACCCCGCGTGTGTGTGCTGGGACCCAGCTGCATTCGAGACACACTGTCTTTGTGTGAGAACAGCTGGCTGCAAAGTCATTTGCTCGCACACACAAGCACATGTGGACGAGCACTCACATAGTTTTCCATGCGAGCAGAGCCGAAACAGTCTGTATTGTCGGCGTATAATTGGATGCATAAGCTGTCTGAAGGGGGGAGAGTTCACAGTGTTCCAGCAATAAGGGCGAGTGGTCCACTGTTGAAACTCTCCAACAATCGGCTCAATAATGACATCAGCATGTTGGCACCAAGACCGGGGCACGCAGGCGCATGATGCCATATGTGAGAGAGGGCCGTGGGAGTGTTAAGTGTGACCTGGCACTGAACAGACCTGGACTGCTTTGTAGCCAGCCGTGCTGTCGTAAAATGCAAACACTCCACCCAGTTACTGTTTCTCTCCCCCCGTTCCTCCCTCCCGCCTCTCTGTCTTCCATGACCAGTACCAAACCAGTTCCCTTCACTGTTGTTGTGCCCAGGCTTCCCAGCAGCAGCTGGAGTCTGAGACACTGTAGGGACGTTGTTTGGTGAATTGGATCATTGTTTCTGAGTGGTTTAGGATCGGTTTGGGATGTTGTCTGTTTTCTGTCTCCAGACGATGTGTTCTGTAAATAGACAAATGTGTACACACTGCGCTTAACGTGTGCTTTGTTATGTGTCTGTGGGAATAAGTAGGATAGTGGCATATGTTGTGTGTTACTGAAAGTCACATTAGCAATGTGACATCCTCCCCCCAGCATCCCATCACGACTCCATTTCATCCATTCACCCTTACTCTTCCCACTCTCCCTATACTTGTATCTTCATTCTCACTTTTCATTTTCTCTCACACTCTAACCCTCTCAGCTAATTTGCCATTGATTTTTTCCCCCTCTCTTCATTAATCTCTTACTCTTTCTTGCACTCTCAACCGCTCCCTCCATCCAGCCGTGCTCTGGGTGTGGAAGAGGGGGAAGAGGGTGAGCATGAGGGAAAGCAGTGGAAGAGGGTGGAGAGGAAGGCGAGGCGCATAGTTGTGGCCGGCTAATTGAAAGCCAGCAGTTCGGTCAGTGAAATCCGTATGGGAGTGGTCAGGAATTTCCAATTCTTGGTGATGTTTGTGTATTTGAAATGGAGACGGAGCGCATTTATGTCAATCTTAATGGCTTAATTGATGGATTGCGCATGTTCACGTGACTGTGTGAGCTTGTGTGTTTGTCTGCTTGTCTGTCTGTGTGTGTGAGTGAGCACTGAGCGAGACTTTCGCCTGTTTGTCTGAGTGTATTTTAGTCCTGCTGTTGTTGTTATTCTCCACTGTTGTCCTCTCGCTTTTTTTCTATCAACCTCTTACACTCTGTCTGCCCAACAAGCTTTTGTATTGAGCCAGTCAGCTGTGGCGTCTTGTCTGCTCTAAAAGAAAACAACTTCAGAGTCAGTAAAGAAGAAAATGTGTCACAGCACGGTTTTATAGCGGTTGGAGAAGCCAGCCTTTAACTGAGAGGATGCATAAACCCTCCAAATGCAGAAGGACAATTTCTCTATTCGTATTGACATTGATGTTAAATGTCTGTTTTGTATGTGCAACACGTTATTGTGCACAGCAGGCTAATGTGCTCACAATGATAAGGCTAACATGCTGATGCTTAGTAGGTATATAACGACTACCATGTTCACTATCTAGGGCTGTACAATTAAACCAAATTTTATTGAAATCGCAATATGGCCTATTGCACTTTTCAAATCGCAGAAGGCGCAATAATTGTTGAAAGTTGAAATGTTGTCAAAATACAATTTTACACTAAATATTGTCATGCTGCAGTTTTCCTGGCCTCCACATCATATTCTACAGACTTAAGAAAATATCCTTGTTTAGTACATATCCCCGCAAAAATCACACCACCATCATTTTAATGTTTTTCACTGAAAATTATGTAAAAATTATCATTCCCTCTAATAATGCAAGTCATATTGCAATTTCAATAACAGTCAAAATCATTGATGTTCATTATTTTTTTCAGAATCGTTCAGCCCTATCACCATCGTAGTTCAGCATGTTAGCATACTAACATTTGCTAATTAGCAAACACAAAGGACAGCTGAGGCTGATGGGCATGACATTAGTTTTACAGGTATTCGGTCATAAATCAAATTATTGGACAGATTGATAATTTGACTTGATGAAAACAATTCATCCGTAAGGGGAACATGAATGCCTCAAATTTCATGGCAATCCATCCAATAGATGTCAGTCAGGACCAACGTGATGGACTGAACCCACAGACTGACCCACATAACAAACCTACCATCCTTAGAGCCATGCTAAATGGCTCTACTGTAGTGTACTGTGTTGTTTCTTGCAGTGTTTAATACTAATTTGTGTGTTAAACCTAACCCCGTGGACTACTAACCCCATGCTGTAACTGCAGCCGTCTGGTCTGCTCAGTGATCGAGGTCAGAGGTCAAGGGGTCAGTGATCTGAACAGCAAAGCCTACTCATACGGAACAACACATCGTAAACAAACCATTACACACCATCTGCGGCGGCGTCAAATCCCCAAACCAGCATGTTTGTGTGTGTGTGTTTGTGTAGGTGTGTGTGTTGGTGTCACTGAGATCACACAAGTGAGGATCAACACACACACAGACAGACGGGGGACAGAGAGGTGACAGAGGAAGTGACCATCTGGTATCTACTGAGGCGTCAAATTGCCTGCTGAAAGGTTACATTGGCATTATGCATAATAATACTGTGTGCGTCATACAGTGATGCCTTCAACATGAAGCAAATACTCTTTACTATCGCTGTTATTATTGATTATATTCTATTTTTCCTTACATTATCCCTGATTTAGCTGAAAAGCTTCACAAGTACAATAATGGTTTAGAGTAACTCTCGTCTAGCAGTGTGCAGTTTATCTGAATTCTGTCATAACTCCCTTTCAAAGTTAATTGCTAGCAAGACACTTTCTGTCTTTAGCCATTAGTGCAACCGTCAAATTTCGGAGTCTTTTTTTTTTTCCTCTCAGAAAAAGACACTATCTCTCCCAATTATTTCCACGTCTGCTCATTTACAGAGCTTCATGCTTCGTTACCTCGGCAGCAGTTTTGCTCATGTAGAACCCACCGCCTGTCTTTCTGTTGCCAAACCTCTTCATTCCCTGATTGCCACCTCCCTTTTGCCAACACTTGTGTGTTTTTTTCCATCATTGTTGTCTTCCAGCGCCTTGATCTACCTCCCTGTTGCTTGTCGTCCTCACCCTCCCTCACCGCCTCACCCTACACCCTGCTCGTCTCTTGGCATTCATCGCTTTCTCTTTCTTTTTCTCCCACTTGCAGTTCCTGTTCTTATCTCTTTTTTTTCTCCCAACTGCCTCTCACACTCCACCCAGACCTTTCGCCCTGTCAACCCACATCTCCTCCTTTCTTCTCTCTCTCTCTCTCCTCGCTACTCTTTTCCTCAAGTCCAACCTTGTTTTCTTTGACAGCACTACCTCCCCTCTGTGTCTCTGCTTGATACCCAGCATGCATTGCTTCCCCGTCGCCCATCCACCCTTCCTTCACCCTCTATCTGGCTGCTGTCCATACTGCCACCATCACAGGCGGACAGCCTCTCTGGCAAAGCCCACTGGTCTAACACCTGCCACTGTGAAGACACTGTGTGAGGGAATCACTGACAATGTGTGTGTGTTTGTTGTTTTTATGTGTGCCTGTGAGCATTTGTGAAAGATTACAAAGAGAAAGTAATCTAGACATTTGTCCATCTTATTGTAGCTTGGTGTTTGGTGTGTTTATCTCTTACTTTGCCGTCTGAGAGTGTTTATGTCTGTCCTACTCTGTTAGCCCGAAATACAGTCAGACTGGTGGATTAGAGTTAGATCTAGGCTGCTCGTTTTCTATTCTGAGATCCCCCACAAGGAGAAGCCTGTTAATTTAGCTGCTATAAATACAGGACCCCCTGCTAGCGGGTCACTCTAAGACCCGCTGCATGAAACTGGACTGTGGTGACAGCTCCTTAACTCCCTGTATGCGCGCGCGTGTGTGTGTGTGTGTGTGTGTGTGTGTGTGTGTGTGTATTCCTTCAAAGCTGGCTGGCTAGCCTCCGGCTCAGTGGTGCATGGAGCATGGTTTGTGGTGCCACCATTGACAAGGACATTTGGACACAGCCGGAGCTGGGCTTTTCTCTCTTTATCCTTGGTCCACATTTCTTTGTGTATGTTTATCGCTTACAACTAATGGTTTTGTTCTAATCGAATAACATAGCAATCATTTTTTTTCCACAAAACAAGGTAGTGTATTCAAATAGTTTATTTTGTCCAGTCGATTTACATTGATATGAAAGAGGGGAAAACAACAGATCTTGACATTAGTGAAGCAGAAGCAGTTTTCTACAAATGTAAGATATGTGATGACATGGTGAATTGTTTCGACGATTAAAGGCAGGATGGGTGATCTTGAGAAACTAGCAAGAGTATGCTAGATTTTTTTTTAAATGATCCAGCTGAAAAGCCGAGCCCAGTGTTGCCAACTCTTTTCCAATAAAAGTAGCTAGCAGCACTAGCTCCAAAAGTCACTAAATCTAGCGAGAAAGTCGCCAAGTTGGCAAAACTGACAGTCCTTCGCTTTAGCTATCCTTCCAAAGCCAATCCCCCAAAATTCTCATTGTGAATATAAACATGTCATAATGAAGGTAAACAACGAACATGGCTATTATTAGTACTCACAGCTGTTAAGATAGCAGCTTGTGGAAGACTCTGGTGACGTGCAATGAGAGCAGAGTGCCTGCAGGTAGGCAGACAGGTAGGTAGGTACAGTAGGTAGCCCGTCCATTCATTACAATCAGGTCAAATGAAATGATTGGACAGGTTTATTACTGATACCAGATTGTTTTCCAGAGCATTTGATTTATTGATTGCTGTCGGGATGTAATGAGAATTTCAACTAATGTAACAAAAATTGTTTCTAAAATCCTCACCATCTCTGCCTTTAATTGATTATCAAAGTTGTCATCGATCAACTAATCGATTGATCAAAAAATTGTTTCAGCACTGAATCTTGTCTTTCTGTAAATAGGACTTTTGTATTAAAGATGTAGATTCTGCAAACAGTGGATAGTTTCCATGTTTGTTGTCCAGGAGTGTGTCAAACCTTGCGCTCATTATTGTATTATTGGTGTTCTAGGAAATATGCATGTTATTCTCTTGCTCTATTTTAAGGCTCTCTCTTAAAGTATCAGTTAAATATTCACTGCCAAAAAATAAATAAAAACATAAATTCAGGCTTGAATGTTCTTTTTCTCCCATTCTCACTTTTAATTGCTTATTCTCTATCCAAAAACAGACACTTGAATGGAAAAAAAACAACTCAATCAAACAATAAACTCTCATAACACATAACACTTGACCTTGCAGACATCCAGTAGCTAACTGCTGTGTGTTTATATCATTGCTGTAATTTGGTCTCCTTTCTTTCGCAGTCAAGAGTAGTGTAATTGCTTTTCAGTCAGCGAAAGTGTTTATTTAATGGCAGGGCTTATTTGTGTAGCTACATTGTGTTCAACAGCCACAGTGTAGATTTTACCCGACTCGAGACTGATCATTATCTTCATCAGCATAAGTACACTCAATCATGCCCTCATTTTGTTTAATAATTCTTTACTCTGGCAGTGTTTCTGAGGAGAAATATGCAAGTAATCACCTCCATCTCTTTTAATGTTAAACCATTTTATTGCAGTGATACTAGACAATTACTAGCGGTGTTTTAATGTTTTGGTGGTTTGGTTTAGAGACATAATAGTTGGATCTTGTGTGTGATTTACAGCTGTTAGTGGTGCTTTCACCACCATGTAGAACAAGTGTGGTTATATCCCAAGAAGCGAGTTAGTTTTTCCAAGACTGTGGTTAATCAGAAACCACACAAAACCTCATTTCAAAGTGCACTGCGTCCAAGCGAGAATCCGTGTCCAAATGTGGACTTTTATGCCTAAACTGCATTTATTCCTCTCCCACTGCGCCTCTGCTGAACAAAGTGTGGGAGTCCCGCTACATACAGAGACAGGTAGAGAGGAGAATGAGGGGTGTGGAGGAGAAGAAGAAAGAAAAGCCTATTGAGGACGGTGGAGTGGAACAGATGGAGAGTGAGGGAAGGCGGAAGAAAATGAGCAGTGAAAGTATAAAAGCTTAAATCAAAAGAATAAAAAATTCATAAGAATCGGGCAGAGAGAGAGAGGATAAATGAGAAATATCCGAGTAGAGGAGGAGAAGGTGCATTTATCAGAGAGGAGAGAGGGGTGGGAAAGGAAGGGCAAAGGGAGCATTAGAGATTATTTGTGGGGGAGTGTGAGCTTATTAATGTAGCACTGGAGACACACATACTCCAGCAGCCGGGCAGATGTTGCACATGCAGCATTCATTCTTTATAAATACAAAGTAACCATCACATTTTCCTAACTTTAAAGATGACCTTACTGATCAATATTCCTCAGATTGAAGCAATTGATGTGCAAATGTGTGACTCAAAGGTGTTTTGGCTTCAAAAAGAGCGCTGGCAGTAACACTCAAGGTCAAGCCAGCTTTGCTTTTGCTTGATTATTGGATCCCTTTGTGCTCCCTCATCCCTCTCACCTCATATGTTAGCTCTTCTCCTCATTCTCTATTGTTTTAAGTTCATGCACAATGGTGCTTTTTGTGGTGCTGACAGAGCGAAGAGGGGCTTAGAGACTCGTTTAAACTCTGGACAGCATCACCAAAGGCAGAGCCAGACACTTTAGGATTGAGGAACCCTTACTGTCGGCACGTGTTTGGGTTTGTGAGTGTGTGTGCATGTGTCCACAGTGTGTGTGTGTGTGTGTGTGTGTGTGTGTGTGTGTGTGTGTGTGTGTGTGTGTACTTCTGAGTATGTTTTGCCCTAGATAAGCCAGGTCAAATTGTATTTTTTTCCTTTGAGAAAGCAGCTTGTAGAAAAGGGGCCGTGTGTGTATGTGTACATTTGTGTGTCTGGGGTCTCTCATTTGGGCTGCAGACGTTCAGCATTTGACAGCTTCATTCTTTATTCCCTCACTAGAGATGTGCCGCTCCCTCTGTGTGTGTGTGTGTGTGTGTGTAGTGAATAAGTTTGCGCTAAATGATTCAGCATCTCTGTGTCTTCTCAGCGGGGGGTGGGCTCATCGGTAGGAGGGCAAAAGGCCATGTGTTTGAATATTGTCCATGCCACCACTCTCTCACACAGTCACACACACACACCACTGAACACTGAGTGCTTTCAGAGACACACCTCGCTAATGTATCCACAAGAGACCTGTAATCTACTGCAGACTTACACTCTTCCTTTCTTCTTCAGTTCTCCTGTTCTTGCCAAAAAATTGCCCTTCTTTGTATCGCTATCTGTTAGATAAGTCACGCCTATTCTCTGCCTCCCTCAATTCACCCCTTGCACTTCTCTAATGATGCCTTCCTCCTTTTGCAAAAGACTTTTCAAAAGGTGTCATTTAAACCTGCAGTTGGCAGAATGTTTTCGGCGTCATTGGGCAAAAATTCCATAATAACCTTTCAGCATATTGTAATTCAAGTGCTCTGAGAGATAACTAGACCTCTGCACCTCCTCGTGGCTCTGTTTTCAGGCTTTAAAAAATCTAGCCTGTGACAGGAGACTTTGGCCGATCACAGGTCATTTCAGAGAGAGATTGTTCCTATTGGCTGTGCTCTGGCTGGTGGGCGGTGCTTGGTATTTCCTCAACTGATTTCAACATGACTGCCGGGTCACAAACTTTCTCATTTTACAGCTCAACAGTACACTACAAGATGTTTCTAAAAACATTTGAGGCAAGAAATAGGCATTACAGTAACAGAATATTGATTCATATTTGATGAGCGCTGCCTAGTTTGACTGTTTGGTCGGAGTTTGCGAGTGATTAACAGCTGCTCAGAGGCGGCAGGCTCCAGCTCGGCTCTGATTGGTTGTTTTCCTCCGGTCTGGGAAATCTTGCAGATGCCATTAGGAGTACAGATTACCTGTCTCATGCACTACTGTCAGGATATAGTGACCGTTTTATAAAAAATAACTTCTATTAATCATATTTGCTCCATTTCTACCCACTGCAGTTTTAAGCCTCATTTCACTTACAATCTATCTTTTTTCCTCTTCTCTCCCACCACACCTTGTCCTTGCAGGATAGCGACATCCAGAAGAAGATTGACCATGAGATCCGGATGCGCGACGGGGCCTGCAAGCTGCTGGCCGCCTGCTCCCAGAAAGACCAGGCGTTGGAGGCGGCGAAGAGCCTACAGACCTGCAGCACTCGTATCATGGCCTACATGTCGGAGCTGCAGAGGATGAAGGAGGCTCAGGTCATGCAGAAGGTCACGCGGAGGTCGTCGGACGCGGGGCCGATGGACGACAGGCTCCCATGCAAAGGAAAAGTGGCTATCTCGGGCAAGTAGTAAAACCTCGTCTGAATGTCTGGATGTGTGTGTTGTAGGAGAATTTTGTGGGGAATTTGTGAAACTTCATTTATTTATTGTTGGAGATTTGGACCAGCAATATATATAAGGGAATCTTTGTGATCTCTTTAGTGTTATGATTTAATGCAGGGCTCCTCTTGTCAGGCAGATGCTGCCTGTTGCGATGTAGCAGTGTGCAGTCAGATGAATGATTACGGAGCTACTCTGTTTGTATCACAGATGCACTGCAGAGAGATAATTCACACCGGGGACACCAAGACAACAGGGGCTTTTTTTTAAAGTTGTTTTGTTTGTGTTTATAACATGATGAGAAGGTAAAAAAAAAAAAAATAATGAGTTGTGAGACTGAGAGCATGTTTGTGGGTGGAGGTTCATGGGGGGCACTGTTGCATGTCTGGTACCCAGCTGGAGAGCATACTACACACACACACATAGACAGTAATTAGCTGTGGATACTTTAGCCAGTGACTGAAAGCAACATGGGGAGGGAGACACACATATCAGTTAGACAGTAAGGGCGATTAACATTTTTGCGGTCTAATCCCCTGTCTGTTGTTGTTACAGATCTTCGGATCCCTCTCATGTGGAAAGACACGGAGTACTTCAAGAACAAAGGAGGTGAGAAGCCACCTCTGTATGCGTGTGAAGACATTCATTGATAGAGTATTAATGATTTATGCCTGTTGGATTTATTAATGATTTGCCTCGGAGGGAAACGTGTTGAATGTGTGTGAAAGCTTTGCATAATCACAGGGGTGAATGTGGGATTCCTCATGACCACCTTTTATAAATGACTAGAGGGTGAAACACTGATGTGGACTTTGACTTTCATATTTTGAAAGATCCGCTGAGCCACTGAACTGTGCAGACAGACTATACTGTATGACATTTTCTCTACTTTATGCAGCACATTTCCTGGAGCTGATTATTACAATCTGTTGCAGCTTCACCAGAAACCTCCGTATTTTCCAGGAACTGATTTTTCTAGACATGAGGAACTCCTGGCAGCACAACCTGACCCACTGTTCAGTCCTGCTGGCTTTGCCTCTTGGCTCTGTGAAGCAGCAGCAGCACACAGGTGCTGAACTGGGTCATTATTATTAGTAGGGCATTTGAAGACAAATGAAGTCTGTTGCACATTTAAGGAACTCCCTTTTTTTCCTGTGGAATATTACTGTGAACCATTTCATGTTTAAATGTTTTCATGGCATTTCAGAATCCAATGGTGCAGTGAAAATATAATGGTAATCTTTATATCAAGTATTTGCTCTCCCGCCTCCTCTTGATGGAGTCAATGTGGGTTAACCCCCCGTGCAGTCATTATAACAGTCTCAGAGCTCATTCCCTCCCCTGGCAACTTGGACAGAATTAATCTGCATGACCCTTGCATATAAATGAACTCAAGAGACAGGTAGTAGACTCTTAACAAAGCTTAATGAGGCTGTTAGTCAAGGTCATTAAGCACACCGAGACATAAACCGAGCCCAGGAGGTGAGGAGGAGTAAAGCATGTTCCTCTGTCACGTGTCCAATCACATTTTAAGCAGAGCTTTGAGCACACACATGGAATAATAATAAGTGTGAATATTAAGTGTCAATGTGGCGTACACACGGAAGCATATGCGTAAGTAGGAGCAGACAGCCTCTCTCAGCCTTTTCAGTTGTCACCTTGAATTTTGAGAAGTGGTGCAGTAGAAGAAGAAAAACACTCAATTAAAGGCAGATAGTAGACCATCAGGGACCACGCTATTTATATTACAACAAAGATACCGAAGGTGATAATCATTACCTAAAAGCATGCTTCTTTGCATTGCTTGGGTATTTCCTGAGATAGTTTCTCCACAGTGCATCTAGAAGGCAAGAGTTGTCGTAATCCAGCTCTCATTGGCTGAGGAGTATGTTTTCTTTAGTGTA
Source organism: Sebastiscus albofasciatus (assembly GCA_916701655.1). NCBI lineage: Eukaryota > Metazoa > Chordata > Actinopteri > Perciformes > Sebastidae > Sebastiscus > Sebastiscus albofasciatus. The sequence goes on from CAKAOI010046389.1 coordinate 65,526, forward strand.
TAATCACCTGAAAATAAGAATCATTGTGTTTTCGTTAGCTTAGAATGAGATGTTTATGGCTACATAGGGAGCAGGTTCTCTCCACGGAGTTGTTTCTACAGTAGCCCAGAACGGACAAACCAAACTCTGTTAACTTTTCCTTCTTGGGCCGGAGTCGATAATGTTACTCGCTCCCTTCGCCGCCGCTCTCTCTTTCTTGCTTCACCACTCACTTCCCACACACACTCTACGAACTGGCTCTGCTCCAAATGTTTTTGCGTCGGCCACCGTAGCTTTCCAACACGCTTGGCACACGAGAGGGGCTTCAGTTTGTTGCAATCTCCTCACCTCACCGCTAGATACTGCCAGATCCTAAACACTGGACCTTTAAAAGACCATTGTGCTTTAGTTTCAACCACACTTGATAGGAATTCTCAGCACAGCTGGCCATTGAGATCGCTGAACTGAAACTAACAACAGTAGAAGTGCTGGTCAGCCAGGTGGAGGAGCTGATCTTTTTTAAACCTTTAACTATTCAGGTCATATTTCCTCTCTGTAGCCTCTGGCCTCAACACATTGTTACAACAGTTACCTACATCTTGGAGATGATGCTGTTTTTTGGAGCTGAAAATAAGTTTTCATGTGATGCAATTGATGTTTCACCGATCTTTTTTCTCTTTTGTTATATTTTTCCACCTTGTCCTTTCACAGAGCTTCATCGGTGTGCAGTGTTCTGCCTGCTGCAGCTGGGAGGAGAGATCTTCGACACAGACATGGTGATAGTGGACCGGACGCTCACCGATATTTGCTTTGACAACACTGTCGTATTGTAAGTGATCTGTTTGTAATACTCTACAATAAAAACAGTCTGTGAGTGACTGATATATGCTCACGTTCATCATGTGTGTATCCTTCCGCAGTAGTGAAGCCAGCCCGAGTTTTGAGCTGCGTGTTGAGCTGTACAGCTGCTGCTCCGAGGACGATTATTCGGCAGGCAGCACGCCGAGGAAACTAGCCAGTAAACTGAGCTCGTCGCTGGGGCGATCGGCTGGGAAGAAGCTCCGAGCCGCTATGGAGCCTGGGCCATGTAGTCCTGTTAGTAACGGAGGGGCATCTCCTCTTCTGTTGCCAGTTCCCTCTGTACCGTAAGTTTAAATATTAGCTAGTGTGCATGTTGAATAGAGGGAGGAATAATATATATTTCAGAGGGCATAAGTAGGCATCTTTATGGAGACCATTTTTCACATGCATGTTCAACGGTGAATAAATTTCCATCCTCTCTCTTGTGCGTTGACAGGGGCCCTAAGTACCACCTCTTAGCTCATACCACCCTGTCACTGTCACACGTCCAGGACAGCTTTCGCACACATGACCTCACCATCTCAGGCAACGGTGAGTGGCAGCCTCCATCAATCTGTCTCCTCAGCATCTCTCTGTCTTCTCTGCCAAATCGGCCATCTGTCTGGTGTTCTGTGCTCCTCTCACTCATCACTGACTCACTTCTCATCCCTATATTCTAATAATTTCCCTTAAACCAAGCATACCGTACGTCTCCTCCCCCTCCCTCCTCTCCTTCTTCCTCTTCCTCCCTGTCCTCCCATGTTCTCTGACAGACAGCCATTGTCAAGGTCACAGCAATAAAGGCTGTGCTATGAGGTGACTGCTGTGTAAAGCTGTAATGATGTGGGCTAACAAGGGCCCAGAACCTCAGACAGACAGGCCCCTAGTGTTTTATTCATTGGCCCTTCAGCCTGCTGTAAAGTTTCATTGCTGCACTTCATGACACTCCCTGCAGCTGCCAGTCTTTTACACCCCTGTGCCTTGTTTTGTGTGCTTAAGGGGGGCAGTGTGACGAAGTGTGTCTCTGTGTGTGGATACACTTGACTCTACATGTCTATGTGTGGATTTTGAACATCATGTGGGAATCTTTTTATTTATTCATGTTGTTTATTTTTGCCCATCTCTCTCTCTCTCTCCCTGTAGAAGAGTGTTCGTATTGGCTGCCTCTCTATGGCAGCATGTGTTGCCGCCTCGCAGCTCAGCCTCACTGTATGACCCAACAGATGATGAGTGGATGTTTGAAAGTTAAGGTAAGTGTGTGTGTGCGGCAGTGATACCGGAACTATTCCTCTCATGGGTTCAATAAATTTTGGCTTTTGTCCTAGTTTATTTTCGTCCTTTTCTCCTCCTCCTCCTCCTCCACCACTTCCCTCTTCTCCTTCTTATTGTTGCCATCTCTCTTTGTGTTTCTCTCACTGTCTTGCACTCCACACTTCACTGATCTTTTTCTCTACCTCGCAGCAGTTGGGAGGTGACCCTCAGAGTTGGACAAAAGTGTACGCCGTTCTAAAAGGAACAAGCCTTTTCTGCTACCACCGGCAAGAAGATGTGGAGGCAAGCGTCGAGCCAGCTTTCACCATTGCCATCAACAAGGTCAGCAAAGGAATCACATGAATGGACGAAGTATCTGGAATGAAATGAAACACTCCAGAGGTTGATCTCATAGAGTTGTGTTGTTTTTGGTCATGCCTGAGGCATCAATAGCATAGATAGAAAGGAATTGGGCTTGTGGATTGCTGCCAATTTGAATCTCAAGCCAACTGATGGACTCTGAGCCCAAAAAAGTAAATAAGAAATGTGCTCTTCTCTTATCTACCACCAAGGATGCCCTTGAACAAGGCGATAAGCTCCCAGTTTCCCCAATAGAGCTGCTCAGAAGCCAAAAGTAGAAAACTGGTGCTCAGCTTTCAGGTGTAACAGTGTAAATGTTCAGCAAGCCTGGAAAAGAGCAGGCATACCTGGATAAAAGGCTTTAAAATGAAATCTGCTCAGTGTTTTCTCGAGTCTTTGCAAACACAATAAAACACAGCGGTCAGTCCCATCCAACTCGGAATCATATTTCTCTCATCCCTCCGTTTTTTCCAGGCACCAAAGTGAAGAAGAGTCAGTAAGCCAGTCAGGTTCTTTATCATCTTATTTCCTATGTCTGTGTCTGAGAGATGATGCCTGCGGGGCTTCTCATTCCTTCCGCAGTGACTCATTCAGTCTTTTGTAGCCACTGACCCTGAGCTCCCCGCTGACCTGAAGCCAAGTCGGTCAGTCTGTATGATCCTTTGGCAGTCTCTCCTAAAGAGCAAGGAGCAGTGTGACGAATGGATGAATGGATCAACACTGCCATCTAGTGGTCACAAACAGACCCAGGCACATTTGGAGCAGAACGAGGATGTGGGAATTGGGAGTCTGCACCTTTTGTTGGATAATTGCTGAAGGGAAATGGCTTGGAAGAGGACTAATTAGTGGCTTTATTAGTCAAGGCTTATTTTCAGTGGGGACTTACAATTACAATTGCCGTAATGATCACTTGTTGCAGCACGTAATTTTGTTCATTCACGAGTGCCGGCATTCGTTTCCTGATTGTAGTCATTTTGTGGCAGATGATTATATTCTTTGTCACTCCTGTGTTTCAGGAGACCAGAATACGTGCGTCAGAGAAAGACCCTCAGAGTAAAGTTCAGAATATCTGCATCAGTAACCAGTACGGAGGTGAGGAGGTCACACACACCCTGACGACAGACAGCCGCGAGGACACGCACCGGTGGATGGAAGCCTTCTGGCAACATTTCTATGACATGAGTAAGTACTTATTATGCTTAAACACAGGAAGTGTGTGATAAATACAGTCACTCTCATAGACTACATAGCTACTCAAGGACATATACTGTTGTATATTCTGAAAGTGTCAATTTGTCTTCAACATATAGGCCAATGGAAACAGTGCTGCGATGACTTAATGAAAATTGAACTGCCATCACCAAGGAAACCGGCTCCTGTCACACCAAAACAGGGCTCTCTCTATCATGAAATGGGTAAGACCTTTTTTATATGCAATCAGAAAACATTTCTGGTCACTTTTAGCTTAAAAAAATAAGCAGAAGATATATATAAGCGAAGGAAGGGAAAGAACGCTCTGTGCCTGCATTGCATGTGACTGTGTGTAGCTTTAATTCCTCGGGGTCCATGTGCATGAGAGATGACGTCACAATTAAATTTTCTCTCTCCGATATCTCAAACTCACACTCTGCTTTACTTCTCTGTGCTGTAGAATAGAAGGAGTCTTATCTCTGACACGCTGACTCACTCTGTGTCTTCTGTTTCTCTGTTCCTCTTTGTCCTTTCCAATTTTCCTTGTGTGTCCTGAATCCATCACTCCTCGTCTCTTTTGTCCTTCTTTATTATTTCCTTGTGTCCTCATACATTATGCATGATCGACGCCACATTTTTCATCAACTTTTCACCATTAATTTTTCACGGGTGAATTATCTTTATCCTTGAGCAAATCCTTTTTTCCTTCTCTTGTCATGCCTTAACATTCATTTCCTTAATAAACACGCATCATCCCTTATCAATTCTCTCATGACCATCAAAACACATAAAAACTGAACTCCACCTGTTGCACACCTATCCACTCCACCCCTTCTCTCTCGCCAACCTCCCTCTCGGTTTTCCTAACCCCCCCTGGCAGCCCCTCTTGCCACACCCTCCTCTGAGGGTCTTCTGCTGCAGGATAACGCTGTGTCTGCCGAGATTCGTGCTCTGCTCTCTTCCTATTACAACGACAGGTGAAGTAACAGGAGTAGGGCTCCATATAAATTATGCTGTGGTAAATGTTGCAGTCCGGGATTTACTGCAAATCCAGTATCAGCCTGGCTGATAGTGAGTAGAATCTGCAAAATATTACAGGACAGGATCTTTTTGTTTCATCATTAGTCCTCATAATTAAATAAGCCTTAAGACTTTTTACAACACATTTACATAATTTGTTTTTGTTGTGTTTTTTTCATTATTCTGCACAACTGTACAATGAATTACCAGACAAACAAATAAGCACTTTAATTTGAATTTTTCCTCATAAAGTAAAGAATATGTTTCAAAGTAACATTTCATGAACTGCAAACATGTCTCTAAATCTATCCGTACTCCATACTTCCAGTGAGATCAAAGTATTAATTAATTTTGCATTAAAAACATCCTAATCCCTGCTTTAAGGGATTAAGAAAAAACATTTATATTCATCTCAAGACTGGTTTACCAATTAATGTTCCAAATGGTAAGAACTCCCAGGCTGGAGCCCAGTACACAGCAGTACAGTATAATGATGAGTTTTGCTGCAATCTCTCCTGCAGTTATTGAGTCATCCGATGACCTCAGCAGCACTGTGTCAGACATCCTGGCTCGTAGGATGCAGGAGCTGGAGCTCCGCAGCCAGCTGGGCACCTCCCCCACCTGGATGTCTATGTTTGAGGAGAACAACCCCAAAAGCGCTGGCCGCCCCCGTCCCTGTACTTCTCGCCTTTCCGGCCACAGCCCCTGCACCCCTCACCGACTGCCCCGCAGCCCCGTGAGCCCTCACCGCTGCCCACAGCTGAGCCTGCTGTCCTCGGACGCGAGCCTGACATCGGACAGCGACAGCCACTGCAGCACCAGTCCCTGCTCTCACCGCCACGGCTGGCCCGAGCCCTCCTCAAACTTCTCCCTCTCGTCGTCTTCCCCCTCCCGCCTGAGGCCACGCACTCTGTCGCTGGACGCTAAGCTCAGCACCCTTCGAGGGAGGGGGTACGGAGGAGGAGGAGGGACCCTCCAGTGCCCCTGTCAGCCTACTCCCTCCTCGCTGCTCGCCCCGCTCCCCATCATCTCCTCACGATCGCCTCGGTCCCAGCGCAGCACGCAGACCACACTCTCCTGCTCCAGCTCCACTTCCAGCAACAGCTCCAGCAACAGCGAGGGCAGCCACAGCCCCGAGTCATCTGAGGGAGCCCCCTTCTCGAGGCCCTCACCGGCTCGACGCAGCCTCAGGAACCTCAGGGCCAGACTTGATCCTCGCAACTGGCTCCAAAGTCAGGTATGAACGTGTCCTGCCTGGCAGACATTTTACGCTGGCCTAAAGGCAACAGTGCCCTTTTTAAACCACGGTTTAAGTGGTTTAACACATGTGAACCAACCTCAGGCAGTCTGCAAGGCCACATGCAAAACCCCTGAGGAGGATCAGCTGCCTCTATAGCCTGCCTCCTGGTGGAGGACGGATCATGAAAGACCCTCCTGGGGGCAAACTGGAATGTCTTCTATCACAAAGGACAGGTGACAATCACTGCAGGCCACTCTGCACTTTTCTGGGTTGCCACAATTTTGAAGATGACCCAAAACTAAATGGGAGGTACTTCTGCTTGCTTTGAGAAATGATCATGGTCATGCTGCTTGGGAGAAAGTGATGCTAAGAGATAAGGACTTAACAAGCCTCACTGGGCCCTAATGTCTGTCCTTGGACTCTAGTTATGAAACAAGAAAAAGGGGTTGGTTTTGTCCTCTTCAGCCATCCTGGTCACTCAAACAATGTTTCAAAATCATCTCTATTAATGCACTAGCAGTACGTTTGACTGGATGTTTCCTATCTGGATTTTATAAATAAAGGTGTGCAGTGTTTATGCTATGAAAGCCAGTGAGCATGTGGTAAGATGAACATAAGGTATAATCAGTCAAGAGTTCTCAGATGTTAGAAACTGTTAAGTGTCGAGGGAAGGGTTGGTGTCTCTCTTATCTGTACTGTGATATCTACTTCAGTCTAATTATTCATACAACAGATGATCTTTGTGGTTCTCCTAAAATTACTATGCACCATTTTTTGTTTTTGTTTTTTTGCATGATTTGACTTACAGTTAAAATGTTGAACTACTTGAGATCATTTCAACAATGGTGAAAGCTTAACTTTATGCAAGTGCTCATACATACTGTACTGGTTATTACTGTGATCTCTTCAGGGTAAAAATCTGTGCTCTGGTCTTAACACACATTTATCTGCACACTATTGAGGTAGGTAGGTAATGGATCCTTACATACATACTGTAGAACGAACCTGAGATAAGCTGAAATTAACCAAAGCTCAAGTATTATTGAAAACCATTCAAGCCATTCTGGTAATAATTCTGCTATACTGCAGTATTGTGGGATCCCAGTTCCTGATTATGGAATTTCCAATAAAATGTGAAACATTCACCAATTAATTATTATGCAACACAGAAACATACTTACATGAAACCCCAGTCTCAACCTTTAGGTCACGATAGTAAGAGCAAGAATAAAATGGTTTGTTTACACTGCCATTTATGTATTTAACTAAGTAAGATATTGTCATATAGACAACTCTTAACAGCCGTTTTTGTCACAAGAAAACAATCATCTGACGTCCATGTGAAAACAAATATGTGTCTCCGTCAGTACAGGAAAACCTCTTCTTCTCTGTCTTTTATTGTTTACTGTGGATTTTACTTTGGTAATCAGAACTCGGGCAACCATTTTGACTAAGCATTAAAACTGTCAGAATGTTTGAAAAACATTTGTTACTGTAAATTAATTTTTAACAAATAAACCTCCTCTGTCTTTTGTTACATTTTATTATAAATGCAGCTATATTGATATGCCTGATTATCATAATGTTAACAGGTGATGTGCAGATCTTTAACTGTTATACGCATAGATAACATTGAATGTTATAACCTTGCAAGAGTTCCTCGTGTTAGCAGGCTTCACGCTCTGCATGTGCGCCGTCCTAGGAGGCGAACATAAAATGAGAAATGTGGAAATCTCATGTTTAAATAATATAACAATAATTATAATAAATGTTTTATCAATTCACACCTGACTCTTTTTATTACATACATCCACGTCATTTTTTATCTATATGAAATACAATATTTTTGTCAGAAATACTACATGTATGCCTAAGTCTGTTAATGGTAATGGATTTTCCAAGTTTCATTAATCCTGTGTATCTCTTACATTATGATTAAATACTTATGTTGATCCTGTAGCACTGAATATAGGAGTTTTAACAGGTCAAACATGCACTGCATTTAAACTATAAATTAGAAAAGTAGGCTGAGGGAAACTTTCTTCCTTTTCCATCACATACACTTTTGCCTGCAGTGGCAGGTTTCTGTTAGATCAGTAAAGCACTTACAGTAACTCTGCACTCTGAGTATATGATGGATCATATTCTATCCAATTCAGTTCCTCTCTATCTTCCGCCAGCAACTAATCCCACAGGAGATTCCATCTCATGTGAAGGTGCAGTTGTCTGTCTTGTTGAGATGCATCAAGAAAGGCAGGTAAAACAGAGGCTTTATTGTCAATGTTTCCATATCTAAGCCTTATATATTGTCAATAGTACAAAGCACTGTTACAAACGTAGGAGGTAGTCGACACTGAGTCTTCACTGAGCATTGTAAAATGCATAGAGAAATACTATGGCCATGCTGACTCTGCTTTCTGTTTCAGTGCAGAGTTGTACCATTGTTGTGCTATTATAATTTCACAACTGTTTAAAGTATAAAAAATCATATTCAACAAATACATATTCATTAGTATAGAACAGAATAACACTATAAATACTTATATTATTGTATGCTTCATATGATGCTGATTATTGACTTATGTAACCCAATCGGGCGTTTTACACAAAGTTTGGCAATTCCTCTATGATACTTGTTGGATTACATAAGTAAATGAACAATGGTACATCAAGTTACAGATAAATAAGGGGGTGTGTCCCCCCTCCATATTTATACATCTTTCTTTGTGCATTTGTGCTTCCTCCAGCTCCGTCATGGTCCCCTCTCATTAGCAGGCACTCCGTGGGTTAAACGCCCGCAGCGCCACCCCAGCCAGAGTGCCCCAGGCAAATGTGGAGAACTTTGCGGGGCACGTTCCAGCTCTGCTGATGTATGTAGTTGCAATCCGGTGGAGCCGCTTCGCACCAAAGGTGTTGTAGTGTCCTGGGAGGACTTGGTCAACCTGTTTAATGGATTGACAGTTGTTAAACACTTTAAAAATGATGGACTGTACATGCTACATAAATTCTTAAATCATCAGTTGTGGCACACTCATGCATCATTTCTCTGGTACATAGCTCTGATTTAAAGGGACTGTTTGTAACTTTCAGAAATGCTTGTTAACAGCGACACCTGTGGCCGTTAAGTCAACTAAAGTCAGCGTCGGGCTCGCGCTTGTGCTCGCTCTAAATAGACAAGAACGAGCATCGCTCAAAACAGTGAGGTAACACACGTCAGCTAAAACCACAATATCACTCTATATTTCACCTGCTTGACAGTAATGTTAGCTGACCAGACGAAGGTCTCTCCATGAATCACTGCTGATCCTAGTGTTGGTTTTTCCTGCTTCAGCCTCTGGGGCTGGAGCAGGAAAAGCGGGTCGGTGCCGGGGCTGAAGCAGGAAGAGAAACGTTATCGTCTCCCGACTGCGCCCGCAGGGAGACACCGGCACCCGGTCGGAGACGTTAATAACGTTTCTCGCTGCGGAGCCCCGTCACTTCACAAGACACAGGAAACATCTGTTGGTCTGGAGGAGCTGCAGCATTTATTTCTGCACAAACGTCCACTGTACATTCACTAGATATTCTGAGAGCTAAACTAACTCTTCTGCAGTGTGGAGTGTGCGCGCATGCACGTCTAGAGGTGGAGCGAGACAGCGAGAACAAGCGCGGTGTGTTAGTGAAAGCAAGCAGGCAGAGGAGCAGAGACTCCAGCCACACGCGAGCGCAAATATGCGAGCATGCATGGGATCCCGACCCGGCAGATTTATACGTGTAAAAAGTTACAAACAGTCCCTTTAAGGATAATTACTATTATGATAATTCTGGCAAAACTGTTGAATTACATGGAAATCACTTAATTATCTTGTCCATTCTAAACATACATTTGCTAGAAAAACACTGTTGTTGGTCTTGGTTGTTGGACTATGACATTTTCATTATAAATCTAACATTGTTTAGATCATGGGATTGGATACCTTGTGCATCAAATCACAATTAATCTGACCCAAGATAATGGAACTATGAGCTGAAATGGTTTGGCCACCGTCTTGGTGTGTTTCAGTGTTACCTGCTCACTGTCCACCAGCCCCACCAGGCGCTCACAGCTGCTGATGTAGTCGCTGACGTGGCTGTAGGGCAGCCAGTCAATCATGGCGCCGTCATACACCACGTCCCCACTGAAAAGCAGCTTATTGTCACGGTCGTGGAGGCAGATGCTGCCCCGAGAGTGACCGGGCATGTGGAGCACCGTCAGCTGTCTGTCGCCCAGGTTGATGACATCGCCTATACAGGGGGAGGAGAGAGAGAGAGAGAGAGAGAGAGAGAGAGAGATCATGTTTTCATAACCGCTGGAATGGAGTTATATTTGTGTTTGTCACCTCATATCACCATGATGTGCAGAGTCCAGGACATTCAGTATATATCATTGATTTGGTTCCAGACCAACTGAAACACCAAGCAATGAGATATATTGCAACTGCACTGCAGCAGTGGCTCTGACACAGCAGCACAAGTCGGTGCATTGACTGATGCTGCAGAAATTACTCTCTGTAAGAATACTAAAAATGCTAACAGGCAAAGTTTTGGCAGTTCATCCCAAATGCAAAGTCCTTTGTGATATAAGTATTGTGCAACAACAACAACTTCGATGAAATTAATGAAAAATCTAAAGTTTGATTGGTGATTGATTTGGTGTGTATCTGCTAACAGCACAGTGAGTGATGGCTTAATCAATGCTGTGAGGTTATTAATACTTTATGGGGGGTGCTTTCCATAAGCGAGGCCTCCTATATCTGCATTCTCTTCTTTCTTTCTTTCTTGGAAGTAACAGAGTCATCATCAGCACACTGGCTTAAAATAGCTTGAAAATAGAGGCTGCTCTGCAAAGACATAAAGAATGAGCACAAAGCAGTTACAACAGAAAAGCGGATTTCTTCTTGTCACATTTTGTGTCTCACAAATTATCAACACTGTTTGCTTAGAGTGGCAGAGTTGACCTGCCCCTGCACTCTTCACACAGCCCAACCAATGCTTATGTAATAAGACATTTACACCTCATCTCATATTGTACTCTGCAAAATACATCCTTTGTAACATTTGCTTTGTGCACCATCTATTATGACCCTGATGATTAGCTCTGCTCCACAGCTCATATTGTATCTCTCTCCACAACATATGTTGTATGTGTGTCTTATTATATGTGTGTGTCAGCATTCAATTAGCAAGTCATTTTTGGTCTTCTGCCATATTCATTGTGCAGTCCTGTGGGGAAAAGAGAAAGGATTCTGTATATAGAGCATAATGCACTGAGTCCAGGCGCACCCTTTAAATATCGCCTAATGGTATTAGGTATTATTATTAATTTTGTATGTGTGTTTTATTATATGTGTGGAGATGTGTGTATGTCAGCATTCATTTAGCACATCATTGTTGGTATTTGTGTTTTATTATATTTGTTTTTTATTATATGTGTGGAGATGAGTGTATTTCAGCATTCATTTAGCACATCATTGTTGGTATTTGTGTTTTATTATATTTGTGTTTTATTATATATGTGGAGATGAGTGTATTTCAGCATTCATTTAGCACATCATTGTTGGTATTTGTGTTTTATTATATGTGTGTGTTATTATATGTGTGTGTTATTATATGTGGGTGTTATTATATGTGGGTGTTATTATATGTGGGTGTCTGCATTCATTTAGCACATCATTGTTGGTGTTTATGTTTTATTATATGTGTGTTTATTATATGTGTGTGTTATTATATGTGGGTGTCTGCATTCATTTAGCAAGTCATTTTTGGTCTTCTGCCATATTCATTGTGCAGTCCTGTGCAGTAGAGAAAAGGATTCTGTATATAGAGCGTAATGCACTGAGTCCAGGCGCACCCATTAAATATCTCCTAATGGTATCGACCATGATGCTTATCCCTCTAAGCAAATGCGTTTAGACCTTGGTGCCCTGGTCTTTTTGATCACAGATCCACTCCCCCTTTCAATAAATCATATCTGCAGCAGAGATCTGCATCCCCCCTATATACCTACCCTCCTGCAGTATGTGTGTGGGCTGCACAGCCTTGACTTTGTAGTGCCTTGCCCTCCATCCGGGACTGGGAGCCTCGGCTATCTCTCTGTCGCTGAGCCAGGTGGCCGTCTCGAAGTTGTCCCCGTTGGCCAAGGCATCGACCTCGGCGCTGTGGACGCCTACCTGTTGGAACTGATGCAGCCCGCCCGAATGGTCGAAGTGGGCGTGGGTGGCGATGGCCAGCAGCGGGTTCTTCCTCTGCGGGTCTTCACCCAGCAGCTTATTACCGTCGATGTAGTCCGGTAAGCTCCTCAAACCGAGCCCGGTGTCGATCACCACGTCCTGGTGCGAGCCGCGGAGCAGCCAGATGTTGGCCCGGTTCTCCGACTGGTAGAAGCGCTCCTGGATCCAGAACAGTCCGTCTCCGAGCGATTTGTGAGCGTACCAGTCGGCTGCAGACATCCCAGTTCATGCACTGGTCGAAGTAACCTGCTGCGGGTGTTGTTGTGCAGGTGATTCTGCAGCAGGAGAGGTGTGTGTAACAAGCCTTTCTAGCTAGAGGTGATGTGTTTTCATTGAGGTTAATATGATGGTGGCTGGCCTCGACACTCCCTTGTAGGAGGAGAGCGCGATCTGATTGGACGAGCAGGTGAGTGACGGCAACATAAAGCGCGATACTCTATTGGCTGTAACATTTTGAAACGTCACGCAAGGGGGCGGGGCGAGTTAAAGCCACATTTACGCATACTGCTGAGTAGTGATGGGAAGTCCGGCTCTTTTTAGTGAGTCAGATCATCTGGCTCAGCTCACCAAAGAAGAGCCGGCTTTTCGGCTCCCAAACGGCTCTTCGTTTTTATCACTTCTGTCTTTTATAATTCAGCCAAATTTAGCTTTAGCTGTTTTGACCTATGATTAGTAGTGATTAGTATGATTACTTCAGTCTCTCTCTCTGTGTTTGAACACTACGAAGTGTAAGTGGCAGCAAATCATCTGATATTAGGAGAGATGAGGAGTTTTGTTTTGAAACAAGATTTTTTGAACTGAGCCATGTTGGTTTTTTAAAAAGCTGACTTTTTCAGAATGAAACGGATCACAACGCACCTCAGCGCAACACACCTCAGCGCAATGCACCTCAGCGTACCGCACCGCATCGCAACGCACCGCACCGGAGAAGATCATCCTATCATTCTGCCTTAAATTAATTTAAAAAAAAAAAAAAAAAAAAAAAAAACGGCTCTTATCGTTCACTTAAAAGAACCGGCTCTTTGAACCGGCTCGTTCGTGATCGACACATCACTACTGCTGAGTGTAGTGTGGGAGCATCGGTTTTCCACGCCGGCTATAGCAGAGCTGTACAACTCTTCTTAAGGGTTTAGCTGTAAATTTAGCGATTTCAGGAGTTAGCTTACATGCCGAATTACAGATAACACCGAGTAGCTGATTGTTAATGACAAGTAAACTGGAAAAGTGAAAGCATGGAGTCGTAGTGAAGGCTAAAAGGCTAAATGCCACTAATTATCAGTGAAATACGTCTCCACATTAGGAGCTAACACTTAACAGTCCCATAGTGAGTATATAACAACGTATTGTGTGTATGTCGATGAGTTTCTGATGTAGTTTTTCAATGTTCAAAGCAAGCAAAGTCGATGAAAGCTGTGGTAGCCTGAACTTGTTGTGTCTACTACACGTGTTGGACAGTGAAGTTGACTGAAGGCATGTGGACTCTGTGCTGCTGCAGGTACAGAGGAGGAGGAGGCTTGCAGTCATGGCAGGAAAGGGTCGAGGAATAGGTGCCTTCACCTTCAACGTCGAGGCTCTGGGCATCGGCAGGGGCAGCATGCCAGAAGCCAGGGTGGGGCCCACTCCGCTGTTTCCAGTAAGTAACCCACACACATACACACACACACACACACACACGCACGCACGCACACGCAGAGATCCCAGGATGACATACCACAATGCAGTATTTTAAATTCACCCATAAGCCCTCAAAAGTGTTGCATGGCATAAAACTTTAAGGGATGGTGGAATTCAAAATATTTGTTGACAAATCAGAGAGACATGAATGAATAAATGAATGAATGACTTTATTTCAAACAATAAAAATAAATAAAAACAGATAGTGTCCAAAAAGGAGTAGGTATAGAAGTAAAACTTATATTTCCCTACCCCTTTCTCACTTCTCCTCTAATAACTCGTATATCATAGAATGATAATATAATATAATATATAAACTATCCCAGATTTATTTACATCCCAAATTAAATATATGAACAGCATCCCAAGTTTATTTACAACCCACATATCCATCTGGAGTTAAAAAGTAGATATAAACCAACCCTTAACACAACCCTTATCACAACTCTTCCTCAACCATATACCTAAAAGAATATTTAAAACACGCACTACCTGCAACCACCTCTCCTAACCACTGGTGCACTTTAAACTTACTTTGCACTACATCCCATATACCATTTTATAGACTGCACATATTACATCTATTTATTGTACACTACATTTTTTTATTGATGGACGGTACACGCTATGTCCATTCACTATATATATTCTGTATTTCTATTTATTGTTTTATAATCTTTTTGTACACCTGTACCTCTGTATCTGCCCTTTGCTGATTTGACACCTGAATTTCCCCCCGGGGATTAATAAAGGTTCATCTTATCTTATCTTAATGACAACAGACATCAGTTGCTCTAGAATGCTTCTGTTACCTTCTGCATGACGCAGCAAATAGAGGGCCATATAGGGCACATAGGGCCCCAATTGACTCCTCTTGCTTATACGTTCCTTATTCCTCTTCCTTAAACAGTTAACCACAGCTGATGCTTTTGAGGCCCCTGTTAGTCAGTTTGCCCCGTTAGATATTAAGCCTTGCTTTGTGTGTGACACCTGTGTAGCGGAAGGACGACAAACCGTGGCCATAGGCATTATGTTTTCAGGTTGTCTGTCTTTCCGTACGTACGTTCGTACATCCACCACATGATGACATTTTGGGAAGACATGCAATATAAACTGCAATTTATTAGGCATACAACCGCAAGGCGGTAATTCTAGTTTTTTTTTTCTAGAGTGTTGGTGTAGTATAATATATAATAACCCACTTTGTTTCGTTTTCAAGCTAAGCACTTCAGTAACCGTTGTGCTTGACACCAAGAGTTTGTACATGTCACAAAGGGCTGTGCACTATTAATGGCAAGTTGGAATCCAGCTTGCACTGGATTTTAATTGTCCTGACATCATCTCTTTCACTGTGAAGTGAAGGATCAATTTGGCACTGTACAGCATTTTATATAATTGTGCTAATATCCATTAAAACTAAAATGTAATCTGTTGAAGAAAAAAATGAAGGTAACACTAAAACTGCATCAATAAATGAACAGACTCTTCAATATGCTGCTCCATAGTGTTCATCAAAGGCAAACAAATCTACCTGTGAAAAAGTAACACAACTGTTAGTTGCTATTATCTCGCTTCCACTAAATATCCTCCTCCAGAACACAGACTTTAAGCCGGTGCCGCTGAAAGCTGGCGAGGACGAGAACTACATGCTGGCCTTAAAACAGGAGATGAGGGGTACGATGCAACGGCTACCACACAACATCAAGGCTCAGGCCAATAAAGCAGGTGAGGAGGAAAGCGGTGCATTAGAAACCTGACATCTGATAGAAATGCTATGGCAAGACAATTGGCTGCTGTGAGGGAAGATAATGCAGCACTTAGGGACTGAGACATTTAATTAGGGTCATATCTGGGGGAAAAAGGGAGAGAGAGAGAGAGAGAGAGAGGCATATTTATTGCAGAATATTGAGTTACAGCTGCTGCCAGCATCTGGCAGTTTTGATATGATTTCTATGGTCTGACCTGACAGGGTCTTTTAGAGTTCCCTTACGCAGCAATCAGCTAAATATATCCATAACAAGTAGTAGATTAAGTTATCATAATGTCTTGTCCTAAATGTTGTCAGATGCATACTTTAGATGCTTTGTGTTCACAAAATCTTTAAAAGTCACTTCTGTTTTGGGGCTTATAAAATTGTAAACATATGGAGCCAACGATTGCTGACTCTATAGTTAAAATTATTCAAACCATGATTTACGGCTGTGTTTAAAAACCCAGAGTGGTTCTGATAAACTACCGAATGTGTTGTGAAAGTAAATTGGGACTTCAGTTTAAGAGTGTACTGAAGCAGAACTTTCTCTTGTTTACATGGAACAGAAGTGGAGAGATACACAGAGAGATACCTGAAGCTGAGACAGATGGAGGATGACGATTGGACTCCAGGTACTTGCATAACATGCTGTCAAGTCATTACAGCAAATTCAGAACAAAAAAAAGCACATAATGGAAGTACTTTTCTTGATATTTAAGACTGGAACCTCCTCCCAAAAGAACTGATGCCCCAAAAGAAAAAACCTCGTGCTAAACCAGGTATATTAAAGTTATTGTGTGTGTTAATGAGATTCCATACGATGACCATAAAAATAATGACAAAATGCTTAAATCCAACAGCCACAAAGAAAACTGTGAAGCTCTCACGCAAAGAAACAGAGGATATGCTGACTAAATTAGACGTAAGCTTTTTAATTTCTTGTTTGTTCTGTTTTCAACTACTGAGCATTACATGTACTTAATACTTGATGTGATTTATCAAGTATTCATTCACGAAGGCATCAACTTGGTGCAGTATATATGAGCTCAGGGTGTATATATTTTGTACTCCTCAAGAATTATGTATGTCCTTTGCTTTTACACAAGTAATTCAATCACAATGTCAATATTTCAGGAACTGGCAAAGAAAGATGACGGGAACCCCGAAAAATCAGATGATGAGACTGAAAAGAAAACAGAGAAAGAGGACGAGGAAGAACTCGAAGCGGAAGAATATGAAGAAGAGGATGTTGAAGAGGTTCGATTACAAACCATAACCTGAAATTGTTATTGGCAAATTGAATGTGGTTGATGTAAGAAGCAGTGTGTTGATATTTTACTTTCTTTCCTTCGTTTCTCTGTAGGAAAACGACTACATTGACAACTATTTTGACAACGGCGAAGATTTTGGTGCGGAGAGTGATGACAATATCGATGGTGAAGGAACATACTGAGACTTGTTGGGAGTAAATCAAACAATTGCTTCTATTGGTTAAATGTTGTAGATATGTTGAGAATACTGTTAAGCAGAGTGATAGTTTTGTTTGCTTTTATTTTGTGCTATCTTGAGAGGCGAGCTTTTTCTTTAAAAGACTTCTGTAAATAAGAAATGCCAAACTACGTGCACACTGGCAATAATTTATTCAAAATAGATGTATTTATTTTCCAGCATGTGGCACATTTCCACAGGTTGAAAGGCACATACTGTCAACAACATGTAAATGCTTTTTCATAAAGTATCAAGTGAAACACGGTGATAAAATAAAAGGGCTATAATATCACAAAGTCTAAAATCTCACATAATTACAAGTATGAGTCATAGTGGGAATAATGTGCATTTCCCATTTTCCTCGCCATGCTCTGAGGTTCTCTGAAATGAAAAAAAAAAAAAATGCAGTTCTCACCAGGCAAGCTAAAGGAAAGAAAGATTCAAGCAAGTTTTATGGGAAATCCAGAAACATAATTTAACTGGTACCTCCCAATACTGATAGTGTAAGTAAAGGCTAATGCACAATAGTCTTGAAATAAATTAATTCTATATTAAACTTTCCCAACAAATAGCGTTGGGAAATAAACTATTTCTGACATGGCAAAAAAAAAAAAATTACATTTGGAACAAAAGTGAAAACTGCTTTAAAACCAAATCCACAGAATGAATGATCTTCCACCACTGAATAAACAGGAATAGGTTAGAGTGTCGCGGTCTGTCTCAGTTTGTTTACCTTGGATACAGTTTGTGTGTACCTTTACTGATAATGCAGCAGCATTGATGATAACAAAAAACATCACCTCAATTCTATTGGCTTCATTGATATAAATCCTGAAATGTAGCTATCATTTCAAAAAAGTTCAGCAAAGCATAACATTTGTTGTTTTTAGCCCATTGTAGCATATAACTGTAAATGGACACGAGGAATGACTGTGGCTTGACCCTTATTCCTAGTCTCTGTAAAAATGACTGTTCCCATTATAAAGTGACTGTCAGACAGATTGCATTGATGTATTAAGTCTATAAAAACTACTCAACATTGGGAACATCCACCCAGTTTTATTAGGTCTCTTGAGTTTGCAACAAATTTGTACGTAAAGTTTTAATCCCTTGTTATGTTTTCTCGCGCCCTACATGTTTACTATCTCCTGCTTTGTCCTCAACGGGTTCCTGTGGATTTCCATTAACCGCATCTCCAACATGGTGTCCAGGTCGACCCCCTGGGTGGTTGTCTTCTCCAAAATGATGGTTGAAATTATTGCCATCGAGATGTTCGTGAGAACTGTCGCCATGATGGCTGGCATCAGATTTCATGAGAACCTCGTAGTACAGCAGATAAAACACAGGTGTGACGATGCCAACAACCAGCATAATGGCCACAGCAGTCCACCATCTCATGCCCCAGTCTGCCCCATAATAAGGGTCCTTTCTCTGTACTGGTTTATACTCCACTTCTCCGAGCAGCGGCTGCTGTTGCTGTAGCGTTAAGGAGGACACAACCTCGTTCAGGCTGCTCCGAGACGGACCTGTGGATTTCACCAGCCGCTCGATGTCCTTGTCCTTCTCCAGGAGGAATCCCTCCACGCTGTCGGTGGAAGAGGACGAGTCTGTGGAGGACTCGGTGGGAAGGGAGGTAACCGCTGAGATTTGGGGGAAGCGCCTGGCACCTGAGGGGGAGGCAGATTTGAGAGGTCCGGTGCTGTGAGTCTCGGTGAGGACACTGAAGCGCCTCACGGGAATCTTGACTGACCGCAGGGCAAAGAAGTCCTGCTCTGTCAAGAAGTTGTTGGCACGCTTTATATCAGCCACCTAGGAAACACACAGAAGAAAGATTACGATGCTGCTCACAGACACAAATTATTATGTTAAGTTTACTGTGGTCTGAATATTCTGGATTCAGACTGTAACAGTCATAAACTAAATCATTGTAATTAGTACAGATGTGTCATTTATACCTAATATTATCGTCACTCAGAGGCAACTAAAACAAGTTGAGAGCACAAAATTGACACATTATCATCTTTTAAGTTGATATGGCCAACTTGGAAACAAACAGTTGCTTATTTACACGTCCAGCAGTTACGGAGCAACATTATCAATCATTCGGAGTCGTGTTTGTGGCCACCTGACAAATCTATGTCCGATATTCAGTCACCTTGTAGCTCTGTTTTGATCTCTACCAACTCCTGAAGGGAAATCTGTCTCTTTAGCTGCTAAATGCTCCACTATCTTCATCAACTAGTCGCTAACTGCGTCTGCCGTTTGGTGCTGAGCGAGTAGTGTACAAGTTTTTAAAGAAATTTTGCTGAAAACAGCTGCCTGCTGAAGCTAAAAATCAACGCTATGAGCGCTGCAAGAGTGAACCAAAACAGCAAAGTGGTGAGCCTGGCAGCTTAACAATGAGCCATAAAGCTCTGTGAAGTCGGGGAGGGCTGCGTTTCCGTTCACATTGTCATTGTAAAAATATAGCCGCTTTAAATATGCCACATTTTGTGATGCAAAAATAACCATTCTCCTTTGTTGTTACTAGAGGGTAGTCCAGTCTTACTAAGACATGGGATGGCATGGAGGAATATGAATGGAAACATGATGTTTCTGAGTTTTGGATAGTACTTTGCTGATGTAAGGAAAATGTGGATTAATTTTGAGACTGTGGCCAAAACTGAAAATTAACAATGAGATATATTTAATTGTTAAGAACTCTCTTTTTGTACATTTTCTACTTAAAATCATAAAATACAGTAACAATGGTACAAAGAAGAACCTCTATCAATGTTCAGTCTAGATCTAGATATTTATAAAGCTCTCTCTCTTATTGTACATTTATTACAATACATTGTTTGACTGTTGGTAAGAAAGATAGAAGTAGCGAACTTGAAGACATCAGTTGTTACTCTGGTAACTAGTGTTGAGCATGTCATTAATGTTGGACATGTCATTAATTTTACAGACTAACCGGTTACTTCATTCATCTAAAAGTAATGTCAATAATTGTTTAGTTGCAGCCCTAATTGCATAAAGGGACATGAATGGTTGTGTATATGTGTTATGTAAGAAGAAAGAAGGCAGTCTATTTAAACATGAAAATGAAGGCGAGTTGAATGGGTACTCCACAAAAAATATGAAGAAAGACGAGACAGACAGAGAGAGACACACACACAAGTCTGAGCAAAACGTACTGAGCAATGGTACTGCAGGGAAATGCTGTTCAGGGTGTCACCCTCCTGGATATCTCTGGTCAGGTAGATAATATCGTCCATCCTCTCTCTGGAGGTGCTCCTCCGCAGCCGCTCTCTGCCACGTGGCCGCAGCTCATAGCTCTCACCATCCTCTTCTGACAGGTCATTCTCTGAGCCATTGTTTCCAAACAGATAGGCATGACCGCCATTGGTAGGCTGCACCATGGTGGCGGACTGGAACCCATAGTGCTGGCTTATACTGGACATTTTTTCTTCACTGTATTGGGAAGAGCAGAGACAAGCTTGAGTACCAAAATACCAGAAAGGTATGCTTGCTTACCCTGATGGAAACATGTTTGAACCAATAAAGTGCTTCACTGAGTCACACCAAATGCTCATTTAACTGTGGTTGTATATGCGGGTACTGCAGGTGTATATCTTAAAACAAGAGAGGGCTATGCTGTAAAATATGGTGTGTGGAAACAAGCACACTTGTGCTACAGACAACTTTGGCCATACATGCAGGAGGCTATGCTGTCATTGTTTTCACCAGTTTAAACTGCTTGGGGGATTACAGTGGGTGTCTTTATAGAACTGTCCCTCTGTACTATTACAGTTGTCAATGCCATGACACCATTCAAGACCATGCAGCTTTTCTTTCCTCTGAAACCTGCAATTAACAGGCGTAGATAGCAGTGAAGTTCCTTTACACTAATGATTTAGTTTCTGACGTTGTTGTGCATACTAAATGACACACTAAAGTCCATCTCTGCGACAGTACTGGGCATTCAAGTTACAGTTAAACTAGATAAGATTGGGACAGTTTGATAACTGACTGTTGAATCCTTGAGATGTCAATGTCCTCTGTTTTTGCAACCTTTCTGCCTCGTCAAGCATTGCAACTATCTGATACCTTGCCTGATAACGTTACCTAGCTATGCCCCTATCACATTTGTAAGTGTCATATCGCATTTGTGATGTAACTTCTAGGAACAAGGCAGACTTCCTTCTAGATTAACATACTTTGAAAACTGAAGTAACTGTAATAGTGGCTAAATTAGCAGCTAGCAATATAAGGTATTAACTATTTGCAACACACACAATCATTTTATTTTATCAAGCACACAGAGGTGTGATCAACTAAACTAAGCGTGAAATAAACTATAAACTATTTTAACTAGAAATGGGCTATGAAACAACAAACTTAATGCTACACCTCAGTCTCTCTCTCACCCCACACAAGTCAAGTCAATATCGTTGTCCAATAGGAATAACTACATAACTTTAAAAAACATGTTTGAAGTACTTCTTACTCGCCTTCTCTTTTAAAAAGGAAAACTGGAAGTCATAATCTTCGTTCTATGGACATTTTGCAATTTGTTGTTCCCACAGTATGGACTGAATTGGGAAAGAAAGCTTTTAGGTTTTCGGCACCTACTGTTTGTAATAATGTACAATCAGATCTTTAACTATCAAAACGTAGTTACCTTGAATGAGTTTAAAGCTCTGGTGAAATCGCTGCAGTCAAGGTTGTCTGTGTGCAAGGGTTTTTGATGAGCAAAGTTTTAATGTTGTTAATTTATGTGTTGCCTGTTACTTTAACTGTCTTGCTATCTTGGCCAGGTCTCCATTGGAAAAGTGGTTCTTAATCTCAGTGAGACTAACCTGGTTAAATAAAGGTTGATTAAAAAATAAAATAAAAAAAGACTTCCTTCTACATTACCATACTTTAAACCTGAGGTAACTGTGGCTAAATTAGCAGCTAGCAATCTAAAGGTATTGACTATTTGCACACATACAATCATTTTCTTTATCAAGCACACACAGGTGTGATCAACAAACTATAGTTGCTGTGGCTAAAAATTCCACCATAGCAACTATTTAACTAGAAATTGGCTTTGAGGTGTAGCATTAGCTATGTTGTTTCAGTCTCTCTCTCACCACACAATAGTCAAGTTGATATCGTTGTCCAATAGATAACATAACTTTAGAAACAAGTTTAAACCACCAAACCAATGGCTTAAATACACTGTAAGGTTGGTCTTGTACTGATTAGAGTGAGATGTTAGACAGGCTAGGCTAATGCTAACTAGCGTCCACCTATGTTATGTGACTAGTAACGTTTCTATCGGTTCAGTTGATGAATGATATATCTAGAGGAAGTCGTCAACAACCTTTACCTGAAAACGTGAACACCGATCAATCAGTCGACCTGGATGATATCCATACTTCCACGAGGATTATCTTCGGGTCTTACCTCAGTTTCCTCTAACGTTTACCTGCTAGCTACTGTGTTCAATTGCAAACCTCTCACGCCACGTCAACAGAATGTTTACGTAATGACGTCACCGCTGACGCTTCCCTCTTACAAAAGTTCTCACTTTTTATCGCGAGATGGCGCTGAAGGTCAAGGTACTAGCTCCTCTCCAGTGGCTCCATGTGGATTTATCATTGTTGTAGGTCTATGGTACGACGGTACGACGGAGTATTAGGGCCACATTGAGGGAAAAAAAATAAATCTGAGATTTCGAGAATAAAGTCTAATATTACGAGAATAAAGTAATGATATTATGAGAATAAAGTCATAGGTTTATGAGAAAAAAGTCGTAGTATTATGAGAATAAAGTCAATATTATAAAGTAATTTTACGAGTAATTTTCTTTTTTTCTCGTAAAGTTATAATTTTATTCTCGTAATATTAAAAAAAGAAATTATCGTAAAGTTATGACTTTATTCTCGTAATATTACATTTCCATGCTGTGCTCAATACTGCCTCTAGTGTAGTCTAAATACTGTGTGTAATCTGGCTGTTTACATGATGCATAAAGTAATAATCCCGTTTACATCTCAGAATTGATTAGTACTTGAGTAAATGCACTTAGTTACATTCCACCACTGTAGACAGTTATGAAGCTGTGACACAGAGTAGACTGTTCAGATATAATCTGTGTGTCAGTTTATTTGATGTTCTACAGTTATATTAGCTAAATTAGTTTTTTCCCCCAAAGCTGTAAAGTATGTAAAATTTGTATTTATCTTTTAATGTCAATAAAATTGTGTTTTTCTCATAATTGAAGTGCAATTTGTCATAGAACAGAATAGCACACTCATGATTACTGAACTAAAGTGTGCTATTTTTGAGTGTAACAATGTATACTAATGATTGTCATTAGTGCTAAAGATATACTGAAATACATTTAAGAGTATTTAAGTGTACTATTTTGACACACCATTAAGATGCACTTCAATATACTTAAGTACAACTTTTTTAACTGATCAGTACGTTTTATGAATACACTTTATTGTATTTCAGTTATATTTTAAGTAAACTTCAAAGTCATTCCAATTTTAATAAATTATATTAAAATGTATTAGCCACACATTTTAATTGAATTTAAAATGTATTTTATTTTATATACTATAAGTGTGTAAACAGTTATCTGAAAAGTGGATTAAAATATACTTTGAGTATAAAAATAATTCATTTTTAAAAAGTGCATCATTAGTAAAACAAAAAATAAATTATATAAGTACATTTAAGTGCATCATAATGTGTCAAAATAGTACACTTAATTATGTTTCAGTATATCTTAAGTAGCACTAAAGAGTTATGTTATGAAGCTGTGACACACAGTTGACTGTTCAGATATAATCTGTGTATCAGATTATTTGATTTGAGACAAAACCCTCCCCCCCCAAAAAAATCGCTCTGAACTCCTGAATGTCGCCTGGAGTCCACCTGCCAGTGGAGCCTATTGCTCCATGCACACGTCCATGCCTGGCAGCTGGACTCTGAAACATGGCTGTGGCCTGAAGCCTACGTGCCAGTGGAGCACTAGCTCCATGCACACGTCCATGCCTGGCAGTTTCGCCACGGATCAAAACCTACCCCGCAGGTAGAGGAGATGCCCGTGACGAGGTGTAGCCTAGGCTGACAGCCAAGTCTCTGGCGTCTGACAGAATCAGAGCGCTCCAAGGTCTCCTAAATGGGAGACCGGAGCTTAAAGAACGGAGAGAAACGGGTCCTATAAGTAAACTCGGTTTTGGTTACATATGACGTCACATATGACGTGAAATATAAGCCCCGCCCAATAATTTATTGTGCTGGTATAACTTCCTCTGTGACGTCACACGTGACATCACGGAACATAAGAATCGCCCAAGAATGTGACGTCACCACAGATAGTCAGCACTTAATGAAACAGTTTAATGAGCCAAGACTGAATGAGACAGTAGACTGTTCAGATATAATCTGTGTGTCAGATTATTTGATGTTCTACAGTTATATTAGCTAAGTTAGTTTTTTTCCCCCAAAGCTGTAAAGTATGCAAAATTTGTATTTATCTTATAATGTCAATATAATTGTGTTTTTCTCATAATTGAAGTGCAATTCTTCACAGAACAGAATAGCACACTCATGATTACTGTACTAAAGTGTGCTATTTTTGAGTGTAACAATGTATACTAATGATTATCATTAGTGCTAAAGATATACTGAAATACATTTAAGTGTACTATTTTGACACACCATTAAGATGCACTTCAATATACTTAAGTACAACTTTTTTAACTGATCAGTACGTTTTATGAATATACTTTATTGTATTTCAGTTATATTTTAAGTAAACTTCAAAGTCATTCCAATTGTAATAAATTATATTTAAAGTGTATTATCCACATATTTTAATTGCATTTAA
Source organism: Sebastiscus albofasciatus (assembly GCA_916701655.1). Classification (NCBI taxonomy): domain Eukaryota; kingdom Metazoa; phylum Chordata; class Actinopteri; order Perciformes; family Sebastidae; genus Sebastiscus; species Sebastiscus albofasciatus. The sequence continues at coordinate 90,443 of CAKAOI010046389.1, forward strand.
AATGTATTTTTTAACTGTGTAAACAGTTATCTGAAAAGTGGATTCAAATATACTTTGAGTATAAAAATATTTCATTTTTAAAAAGTGCGTCATTAGTAAAAGAAATATGTACATAAGAACAGTTAAGTGCATCATAATGGTGTGTCAAAATAGTACACTTAATTATGTTTTAGTATATCTTAAGTAGCACTAATGAGTTATGCTATGAAGCTGTGACACACAGTAGACTGTTCAGATATATTCTGTGTTTTTATATACCATAAGTGTGTAAACAGTTATCTGAAAAGTGGATTAAAATATACTTTGAGTATAAAAATAATTCACTTTTAAAAAGTGCATCATTAGTAAAAAAAAAAAAAAAAAAGTATAGAAGTACATTTAAGTGCATCATAATGTTGTGTCAAAATAGTACACTTAGTACACTTAATTATGTTTCAGAATATCTTAAGTAGCACTAATGAGTTATGTTATGAAGCTGTGACACACAGTTGACTGTTCAGATATAATCTGTGTATCAGATTATTTGATTTGAGACAACCCTCCCTCCCAAAAAAAAATCGCTCTGAACTCCTGAATGTCGCCTGGAGTCCACCTGCCAGTGGAGCCTATTGCTCCATGCACACGTCCATGCCTGGCAGCTGGACTCTGAAACATGGCTGTGGCCTGAAGCCTACGTGCCAGTGGAGCACTAGCTCCATGCACACGTCCATGCCTGGCAGTTTCGCCACGGATCAAAACCTACCCCGCAGGTAGAGGAGATGCCCGTGACGAGGTGTAGCCTAGGCTGACAGCCAAGTCTCTGACGTCTGACAGAATCAGAGCGCTCCAAGGTCTCCTAAATGGGAGACCGGAGCTTAGAGAACGGAGAGAAACGGGTCCTATAAGTAAACTCGGTTTTGGTTACATATGACGTCACATATGACGTAAAATATAAGCCCCGCCCAATAACTTGTTGTAGCTGGTATAACTTCCTCTGTGACGTCACACGTGACATCACGGAACATAAAATCGCCCAAGAATGTGACGTCACCTCACAGATAGTCAGCACTTAATGAAACAGTTTAATGAGCCAAGACTTCAGGAGGAAACTCTTCTGGTCATACTATGTCATTAATGTCAGCTATGGGGGGAAATTTTGATTTGCCAGAAAATAAAGGAAGAAGTAAATTATATGTTTTCAGTTTTACTCAAGTTAAATGCAAAATAAATGCAGTATTGCGGTATTGTTTCTCTTTATCCAATTTAACCTGTAGGCCAACAGACATGATATTTTCAGCTGGTTTTATTGTAGCATATGTGCAATATTATATTTGTTTACATTTTGATTTGTATAAATAGCTACACATAAGCGTTTTAATTAAACAAATATAGCCTATAGTGCAAACTGTGGACATGTATTTAGCCTAATGAAAAATACATTTGAAGTAAGAACAGAGATAATTCACAGATTTTCCAATTATGTACAATGTGCAAGCCTCACATGTGCAGATCAGGTCCCAGAATTAAAAAAATACTGCATGAAACTGTTACTTATGATACTTTAGACAGTTGATCAGCAGAAAAGTGCTGTTTTTTAAGAATGCATTATAGTTCAGTTAAAAAAAACGGCCTATGAGCGTAATTTAATAGGTTTTCTTTTGTATTAACAGTAAAGCACTGTTTGTTTGTTTTTTAGCAATAACTGGTTAATACTGTTGAAATCCTGCTGTAAATTAACAGCAATTGTTTACAGTGCATGTTCTAGTAGAAACACAAAATACAAATATGAACCTGAAAATGAGCACAATATGGGACCTTTAAGTTACTTGTGAATAAGTACAAATTTGCAGAGTTTATGTGGAGAGGTGAGGACAGCTGTATGCCTATTCGACCCTCAGGGTGATGTCACAAATATACAATATTTAGACCCTTGACATAAATTTAAACATAAACATTCTAAATGTGTCCCAGTTTATTCCTGGTTGCAGTGTAATGTGAATGTCATCAGCTGACAGGAAGTACACATGGACCCAAGCTGTTGCCTAGCAACGCAATTCTGTTGCCATTCCGTCAAAATGTGCTAAAACGGAGCGTTTCACTCAGAGGGGTAAATACAGGCATATTCAGACAGACAGTATGAGGAAAATAAAGGTTTTTTTAACATTACAGCATGTAAACATGTTCTAGAAAAAACACAAAATACAAATATGAACCTGAAAATGAGCACAATATGGGACCTTTAAGTTACTTGTGAAGAAGTAACAAATTTGCTGAGTTTATGCCTATTCTGGCCTCAGGGTGGAGCTGTCCACCACCACACTGAGAGCAGCCTCAGAGAGACAAATGGGGATTAAAACATCTTGTCTCATTAGGCAGCGACCTGGTAGACGAGCCGGAGTCCCTGAGTAGCTGCAAACTAATCTTTCTGTTGGAACAGTGAGTCGTGTGTGTACAGTAGCAGTAACTCTCACATGGCTGCAGCAGGAGGACTGAGGAGCTGTGAGTAGTAGACAGAGAGAGGAGAAGGTCCTGAACAAGAAACCGCTCCGTCTCTGCTATTTCAGTCCCGTTAGATGACAACATACGCGCTTCATCATCCCATGTTGTTCACCGGGATAACCAAAAGCTGCAGCAGAAGGAATCGAGTTCAGTATAGGTAAACAATACAACATGGTGCAGTTATTGGCTGCTGTTTGAGAAGAAGAGAAGACTCCTGAGAGGACTCATCGATGTTATCCTCAACAATAAAGACATTATAGTCATTTATCTTGGGACAGAGAGGACAAGCAAGGTGTCAGGTGAGTTTTGAATCAACATGTTTTTGTTTGTCATTTGTGAGTATTTTGGATGTGTGATGATCAGCAAAACTTTGCGGTGTAATTTCGTAGAAATACTTTGGATGCAAGATGATATCGCTTTGTGACACATGGCTATAGGACAATGCAAACGTCTCTGCTTTATTTTTTCAGTTAAGTGAGTCAGTCATGATTGGGGACTCCCAATGGCGTTTATAGCCAGCTGGTAGATTAATAGTCCTTAGAATAAAGGAAACAAATGAGTAGCGATACTCCTCATCAATTATGCCAGACAGCTCAAAGCAGACATATTGTATAACACCATAAGAAAACGATTAAAAGTGGTTGGCCACTGCTAATTTCTTTTTTGCATTGTGCCAAAAAAATCCCCCCCTTTGGAGCAGCTAATAAAATTGAAAAGCCTAAATATTGATTCAGCGCAATCAGTAAATGAATGAGCCGGGTATAGCCCATTGAGGAGGGAGACAAACGCTTCCATGGTTACATCCAGGATCTCCAGTGTGATTACTGCGCTTTGTGTGTGGGTTTTTTCTCTCTCACCACTGAAATAAAACAACAATTCAAGGGGGGAAACTGCCACACATGGTGAGCTGGAGACCCCCTCTCATAAAGGCTCTGTTGACTAATCTATAGGCTTATACTCTGGCCATAAGTAATCTTGGCACACTTTAAAGTTGTGCACATGTGCTGTTACTGTTAAATCATTGTGCTGCTGTGCTTCTTTGCATATATTTTTTGTGCATGCTCCATAGTTTATACACCAGTTGACTGGGTGTGGTTTTTTCAGTCCCTTGAATAATTGAATATGTCCACCTTATCTGTAATTGATTTGACATGATGTCATCTCGGTGCGTCCCTTGCAAATCTCTTTTGTTGCCTCCTCCTGTGGTGCCTCAGTAGAGTTAAATCCTTTTTCTCACTGGGTGAGGAAGGGAGGGAGCTGCTTCTGTATCCATTCAGCACTTACACCTGCTCTTCCTCAGCGCCAGCCTTCACTGTTAACTGTTTCTGGATCTTTGTATAAAAAGGGGTGACATTATTGGATCTGTTGAGCAGTCATCCCCCCTTTGTTTGTATAAAGGAGCAGCAAAACTTGCCATGAAATTTTCCACATTTTCTTTCCTCAATCCTACAATCTATACTTCCATCATCCCAAACCCACGGGGTCACAGTGGATCTTTTTTTTTTTTGGTAGATTTAGATCCTCTATAAGATCCACACTTGCTCAGAGCTCAGGTCCTTTGTTTGTCAGTGTTTATGTCATCGCCTGGCAGGGGTCAGCCCCCAGTCGCCTGTGTGAGGGGTCCTGAATGTGATTCACTGGGCGGAAACTGTTTTACTGCCTGCCTCTCTCTCCTTCTGTCTCACCCCCTCTAATGGCTGCATGGTACAAAAGAGGGACAGTGCCATAAACAGAGCCTGTTCATTGATGAAAGGTGCTGAAGTGTTGCACATTGCAGACAGGATGAGATTGATGTTTGCTGGGGATGAGAGGGGCTTGCGTTCCCAGTGTGTGGGGATAGAGGGAAATAGTAGATGAAGGCACAGCTCTAAATACACTTAACCGCCCTGCAACAGGCTGTGCCCGCCTCCGCTGATCGGTGCACCATGGATCACTGTTGGGGGCAAATGGATGTCTTTATCTGTTGAATGAAGGACATTTCTAAAGTTAAATTGAAGTGTTGTGGCTTTATAGATACTCTATATATACAGATATTCATGATCCTTTTTGTGATTTACTGTAGTTCCATATAACTTCCGAGACATAGTCTATATCTGTGCTAGTTATATTGAAATACAAGCTATTTGGTTGCATTCGGAAATGTTTTCTGCAGCTTATCCTCTTTAATAATCACGTGAAATCTCATGCCTGTGGAGAACAATGTTGATTTATATAGCGTGTGTTATTACAAGTAAACACAATGCAAAAGGTTGTACTTGTCTTCTCCTCAGTGAGTGTTCTGCATTTACATTTTTCATGATGTGAGATGAGAAAAACCAGCAGACCTTAAAGGCTACACCTCTTATTAGTTACGGTCTGGTTTTCATTTCCACACCTTGAGAGGATAAAATGTTACACCTACGTTCCCACTTCTCCCTCAGATTACCATTTCCCTCAGAAGCTGTAGAACAATTCACAATCCTTTGGTGCAAGACAGATGTCTGCCTCTTTTTCAATATGCTGGGAGCTGACCGGGCTCACTGAATGGTTATTTGAGTTTATGAACCATAGGTGTCAACATTTTTTGAAACACCAAACCAAAGTTTGGAGCAGTAGAGTGCAGCTGAGATGTGGAAGGTTTCAAGGCTACAAGGTTAATTTGTTTGACATTTTACTACACAGGGTTGCACAATGAAATATGAGTTTTAGCCCCTTCGTGCAACACACACATAGAACATACACCGATCAGCCATAACATTAGGACAGCATGGGCACCCTGACTGGTCTGCAGCTACGCAGCCCCATACGCAACAAACTGTGATGCACTGTGTGTTCTGACACCTTTCTATCGGAACCAGCATGAACTTTTTCAGCAATTTGAGCCACAATAGCTCTTCTATTGGATCCGACAACACGGGCCAGCCTTCGCTCCCCACGGGCATCAATGAGCCTTGGGTCTGACCCTGTCGCCGGTTCACCGGTTTTCCTTCCTTGGACCACTTTTGGTAGGTCCTGACCACTGCAGACCGGGAACATCCCACAAGAGCAGCTGGTTTGGAGATGCTCAGTTGTCTAGCCATCGCAATTTGGCCCTTGTCAAAGTCGCTCACATCCTTACGCTTGCCCATTTTTCAAAGTTCAAAGTTCAAAATGTTCACTTGCTGTCTAATATATCCCACCCACTGCCAGGTGCCATTGTAATGAGATAATCAATGTTATTCATTTCACCTGTCAGTGGTCTTAATTTTATGGCTGATCGGTGTATATGTTAAATGTTAACCTTTATTTGTCATATACATAGGTACATACTGTACATGAAATTTGACCTCTCCATTTAACCCATCCTAAGTATTAGAGCAGTGGGCTGTTGTAAGCGTCCGGTGGTTTAGCCACCCTGTTTAAATTAGAATAAAATGAAATAAAATAAAACAATACAGTTACTTATATATAAATCATTATATACCTAGAGAGATTATACCCATACTTTTCAATATATTATATTATAATGAGCTCATTGAGGTTAAGAAGAAACATCCATGATGCGAACTGGGAGGGACATGCACACGCAGTCATGAGTTTTTGGTGCTTTCTGGATTTAAACTCCCCATCGATAAATAAGACAGGAGCTATGCAAGTTCATACTGTACACGTCTGCCAACATGTCTGTAAAACCTAGATAAAGTTGATGTGAGATTTAGGGAGTGGACAAATTGAAGTCGTAAATAAGTCTTTAATACTTTGTTTTCAAAAATCATTTGACAGTTCATGCTTACGCTCAGGAGACAGTATCATGTTTTAGTAGTTGTTGTCCTTGGAGCAGAGAAACAGGAAAGTGGTGGGCCGTCAGCGATGGCCAACAATCCTGAGGTCACTTTAGTGGGCCTGACCAACCGCATATTGTTCCCGGTGAGATGATGCTAGTACGGTCGCTGCAGCAAACCCTCAGCCACGACCTTACTGTCAACTCACATAATTGTACTCTCACACATATACACACAGGCATGTACACATGCACGCACACTTATTGTTATGTCTTGCGCTCTGTAGGGGCGATGAGGTTCCCTCCCACAGCTGTTCCGCATCTCCATTCGAGTATTAAACTTGACCTCTGACCTCGGTGGCCTCAGATAGGTCAGACTTTCCTACCTGCTGTGCTGAGTGTAATGTATGACGAGTTCCTCTATTAGGTTTAACAATAATACAAATATATTTTATTGATTCCATACTACCTTTCCATATGTTCACCACATTCTATGGTACTTGCATTCAGTTAAAGCTAGGGTAGGTGATGTATTTTAGTGCATTTTTTTGTTATATTTATTGAATTTCTCTTTACATTCCGACATCAATCAATAAATCAAATGCTCTGACAAAAAATCTGGTAGCTGTGGTTGTCGCAGGACTGTAATAAGCCCATCCAATAATTTAATTCGGCCCAACTTTCTCGCTAGATTTAGCGACTATTGAAGCTAGTGCTGCTAGCTACTTTAATTGGAAAACAGTTGGCAACACTGGGCTGGGTTTTTCAGTTGAAAATTAAAAAAAAAATCTAGCTTACTCATAGCTTGTTTTACTTTAAAGAAAAACAAGCTATGAGTAAGCTAGATTTTTTTTTCAACTTGCAAACTTCATGGAAAATCAGCACAGGAAGCACACAGCACAACATCCTTTTCTCAAATGTCAAAACAAAGTGAGAAGCAAAAGAACATTTAGGAAGGCTGTTTCCTCTGGTTCACATTAGCTTGGCTAGACTCTGTAGTCTGTACAAATTAAATTAAGTCTCACGGACTGTTGAAAGCAGGAATTCTCTTTTTTCTTTTTTTGATCATTGAATGACTTATTATCCCGACGCAATAAACCTGCATCCGCAGTCTCATTTGATAAATGAACACACTCTTTGGTTGCTCTTCACTGATCCCATTGTTTAAACGTGCAGACCCCCACATGGGTCCCTCTGTACGGCAATAAATCCCCATGATCCCCTCGCCTAGACATTTTTGGGGGAGCCACGTGGAACACATCCCATGGTGGCCCCTGCTTCCTTTCCTAATTTAGACAGGTCAGGTTGAGTGGGTCACACTTCGTGTTCAGCTGGAAGGACATCATGGCTATCCATCCTTAAACCCTTCCTTCTTTGTTAGCACCAGTGCCTCTCACCAGGGTCTTTGTGTATGTGTGAGTGTGTGTGTGAGAAAGAGAGAGAAGGGTCGGGGTGCCTATTTAAAACATAAACCTGTTGATGTAGGTCACCGACTCTTAGATCAATCTTCCGAAACCCTTAGTTCTCTCCTTTACCCTTCAACCTTATTTATCCGCCATCCCCCAATATGTGTGTATGACTCATTCTGAATTATTTCATCCACACACACACACTCATCCCCACCCCCCCCATCTGCCCCGTCCCTTACACCAGCCCCTCTTTCTTTCTTCTCTTGTCTTTCTCTGTTTATCTCTCACTTCCCTCATTGTACTGTAGTTGGTCATGGCAGAGGAATTCCTCGAGTAGGTGGGGGTAGTTGATCCCAGCATGGCTGAGAGGTGGTGGGGTGTGTTTATTGTTGTGAAAAGATGTATATATCCACTTTCTCTGGACGCCTTTCATTATAGATTATAGCTTTGTGAGCAAAACAACTCACGAGATCAGGATCACTTGATGATAAATAGAAAACACACCCTGCATTTTTGCATCTGTCATTGTGTGATCTGTGAAGCACTGCAGAGTCATTCAATGCAAGATTAGATACCTTTGAAATTGATAGGTGTGTTTAAAGTAAGTGTATGACAGGACCCGCAAACAGATGTAGTTCTTGTTCCCTACATTTATGATGTGTACATGCACCCTCTCACAATCATATCTGCATAACAAACAGTTCTGTGAATGAATCTGTGGGACAGACGACAAGCTTGATTACCAGCTAGATGAAAGTGATGTGCAACACAACTGTTCTCTCTTATTTTTCTGTATGATAATCAGAGTCTGTTGACCACACTTGTTCAGGGATTTGCGTCCTCCTCAGCCCTGCCATCTGGCCCTTAGTTTTTCAGTGCTGCAAAGGCCTGAAAGAGGGGCTCTCCCACACCTACTGTACCGAGGATGTGTGTGCCGTGCGTGTCCTTATTTAGGAGTGATAGAGTAGAGCCGAGAGAAAAGGAGGCAGTCTGAATAGGATGGTTTGGATTCTGCTGGAGAGGAGGCGAGCATGCCAAAAAGTAGGAGAAACAAAAGAATAGAGTACTGTGGCAATTTTAGAAATGCACACAAAACACAAAAAAGGAGCATGAGTGAACAAAAGCCTGCTCCTTAAAATTGTGTGCTGGTCAGTGAATCGTAAAGTCCCGCTTCTTCTCCAATGAAAATACTCCCCCGTTCTCTGTTTTGGGAACTCTTTTGAAACGCAATTAGCATTTCATCCAGGCCCAACTAGTTACATGCAATGAAGTAATACCCTTTCTAATTTGGCCCTTTGGTGTGCAAGGCTGTGGAGAGCACAACCTTGTTTAATCCCCTGAAAGTGCTTTTCTGTCTGCCTCCATCACCGTGTGTCATACAGGCTAATCAGTCAGCCCATGCTCGAACTGGAAAACGCTCTCAATTGCTCACGCACTGGTTCCTACTCAATTGGACCCACTTTCCTTTTTCTATATTCCTTCCTACCCATTATTTCCTAAGAAGAAGAAGAAGAAGAAAAAAGTCTTGTTTTTAGTTAGGGATGCGAGATGCCATTGGCTTAACTTAAGAGCAGCCGACCACGGCCGTGTGGACAATACCTCAGGAAAACTCTCCCTCTCTCTGTTTCTTCTTTCACAGTAAAATGCACACTTGATTGGCAGCCTCTTGCCCCTGAAGGAGAAATGCCTAGTTGAAAAGTATCGTCTGACAATAGCTGGAAGGCTGACCTCATGCATTTTTGTTCTTTAGAGAGGTATTCATTCAAGTGTTTTCTAGTTCCCCTTGTGTGGAATGGCATAATTTGCCTGCAAATTCAGCACACTGCCATCCTCATTCCCCCCCCCAAAATCTTTCTCCCCTTCTTCTTGTTGGACTAATGGTAGGTTTTCTGTTTTTCTCCTCAAAATAAATAGAATTCTGTTTTGGGGTAAAGCGCTCCAAAATAAGCCAAGTGAGTAACACAGAGTTTTTGTCAGATTTAATGGTGTATGTTTTAGCTCTACTCGCTTATTAAGTTTCTTAATTTCTTCTCCCCGGCTTCTCTGTATGGCGAGAACATTCACCGGTCTAAAAATACAAGAGGGACAAACTACATGTGAAGTGCAATTATGGGGCTTGTGAGTTGACCGGGTATGGCAGCCGCGGCTACGCCGGGCTGAGAACGGACGGTGGGTGGTTTCTGTGGTAGGGCCCGACACACACTGGGCTGGTGGCATCGCTTAACGTGAAGTGCAGCTCAAACAGAAAACAATCCAATAAACACAGCAGAGGAGGCACCATGGTTTCGGGCCAAATGCATAGACTTATAAATACAAACTGAACTAATACAGCAGCTTTTCTATGAAAAGAGAAACATTTTGGTTGTATGCATTAAATGACACAATAGCATTATTATTTGGTTTTATTAAATTTGATTTAATTTGTGGTTAAGGCATCAACGGCTTTAATAAACTTTATTTTTTTGCGAGATATTTTGAGCAAACTGCTTCTTCCTGCTTGTATTTGGCATTTTTCATATTTAGTCTGAACCATGAATAATAACCCGGCCATCTGACCACAAAGCACTTCCATTTTCCACTGTTTATATCCCCAAAGAATTGGCTTAGCAGTCACCCCATACATTATACATAAATACAGATTGATAGACACAAAGGCTTATTATCACCTCTTTCTGTATGCCTTTCTGCCTACCACACCATCTGTCTCTGTGTTGCTGTTAACTCATCTGTTTATCCCTGTCAGTATCAGTCATATTGTGTCGTTGCCTGGTTGGTTTTTAGTGTGAATTTGTCCTGAGGAAACACACAAACGTTCCAGAAGCACTGTTATATTAGTGGATGTTAATGACAGAGCAGTTTCTCTTTGTGGCCAGACTGACTCCAGATCACCGACCATAGCTGTAAGATTGATGAATGAGATCCCGCTGAAGGCCTCCCAGTGTCAGACAACTGGAGATCACGTTCTCTGTGTGTGTGTATGTGGGTGCATGTGACTAACTGCCAGATATAACCACAAGCTTTTCACCAAGGGCGTCTCAGGACCAGGGAAGCCTCAGGGCAGGGATGCCTCATGGGAAAGCCCTTGATTAAAACTCTGCAGACTGTTATCCCACACACCCTCTACCAAAAAAGGAAGTAAGAGTATTGCTTTCCTCTTTTAAAGCTCCCAATACAGAGTATTCTCGGTGAAATAGCTGGTCTGAAAGGCAAACTCCTTGGCTATGATTATAGAGGCTGGTACCTTAAGAAGCTCGAAGTGGAAAAATGGGATGATAGATTCATGTGTTTAATGAGACAAAGAAAGCAGGCATATTTTTTAGTCAACAAGGATACATTTAAGTCACACACTGTCTCACATCACTGTCTGTGACAGCTCATGTGATTATTTAGACTCATGTCAACAGCCTGATTACCTGCCACAGACGACACATGGCACGTGCCATACAGTGAATCCTGCAGTGTCACGCTTACTACCATCCTCTGACTGTTAAGTCTTAGGCTTGCAGTGAATAATTGATGCTAAAGATTACGACACAGAGGCCACTGTCAGGAGAAACCCTAGAGGCATCAGCGGCGAGCAATGACCCCAGGAGCAGCCCTGCAATCAGACACCTCGTCAGCACCTCTGACAGGGATATCCAATAGATCAGTGAGTGAGTGAGTATCTGTATGTGTGTGTGTGGTGTGTCTGCAAAGGATCCAATGTAATCGGGGTTTTTTTAACCAGGTTCCTAACACCGTTGGGCTGCTTTAAGAAGGGCTGACAGGTGACGGGGTCAGACCACCACTGATGTTATCACTGTTGATTGTTCATGGTACTCGTCACGTTTGAGCCTGTCGGGAAGGCTGACTGGTGATGAGCTATCCATCCCAGAGATACAGGAAAAGGAGTTTGTCTCCAAAAAGAAGGAAGTGATAAGATGTGTGACAGGGAGAGATCAGAAGATAGGATTGAGTGATTGCAAGTTGATACAGAAGGGACACGCTATATGAAGTATACATGTTTTTGTGTATGTGTGTCGTCTATACATTGTTCTCTTTAACTTTGATCTGAGCTTAGCCGGTGAAACGGGTGGACTTAGTTGCACTCCTGTAGTAGCTCAACGCCCAGTACTAAGAAACTTTCCTGGCAAGCACAAAGCCTGCTTGTGCAAGAGGACCATAATTCTAAATGACTCTGCATACTGAAAAGAAGAAAGAAGTCAGCTGAAAGTATTATGTACTGGACAAAAATTGTTCAGGTGGCCTAATTGGCAAGGGCTGGAGACTAGGGACACTGAGCAATGAACACAAGACACTAGATGACGCACTTAATGAAGACCAGTGAACAGGTCTTGAACAGGGCAAACAGAGTAATGATCTTCCCTCCTAGTTATATTAGCACTGATTCAATTGTGTTCACCTGTGTCTAGTTGCCTCCAGTCAGCACAGGTGAGCCGGTGGCTCCTCCCAGAGCTCATCAGGGCCATGATAGACAGGGAAGACTTCCAACAGTTATGGTGAAAGCAGGTTGAAGGTCAAGGCTCAATGAGATAATAATCAGATTTAAATAACAACTTCAGTAATTTGTAACTAATTGTTTGTGAAGAATGACCCAGGATTGTTTCAGACCAGATGTTAATTTTCATTTGAACTTGAGGACTTATTTAAGAGTAATTTTACAATATATTGTTGTTCTGTTGTGGATGAATACAATGATTTAGCCAGTACTATATATAGTTGGTAATACACATTTATTGGATGATGTGTGTGTTCCAGGAAATAAAGTAATGCAATATGAAAGAAAAGTCAGCTGACTGAGGTTAGACTCACAGAATAAGTCAATAAAAGCAAATTTGGATGTTCAGAATGTGAAGTTTCTTTAGTTGTGGTGTTGTCTGTGGCTTGTTGGAGTGCCAGGTCCCAGAGTCCTGGCCCCAGCCATAATTTTCTGTTCCTTTGGCCCACAATATGTGTGATGGACAGTGTGTTTTCATGCATTTCAGAGCTCTCCAGTGTCCTGGCCTGTCACCCCAGCTGTCTATCTGAGCATTGAGATCTTGCATTTTTGGATGCATATGCTGACAGTGCCAGCTCGGGGAAATGCATCCATGTATGCAAACGTGTGTGTGCATGCAACTGTGTCACTGTGCACCTCTCTACATGGCCTCTGAATCCCAGCCTTATCAATGTCAGAGGTCTGCGCCAGGCGCTCCATGCCGCCTTTCGCTGTGACAGACAGATCATTGGTCCTCCTGGAGTCAGGGTTGGCACAACGCATGATGCCAGCACAAAAACCGCCCTGCCGTTTGTAAAACAGACCTGTGTCATCCACACAGCATCTGCTTTGTGTTAGGCCCTTTGAAGGAAGTGCGGCATCTGGGTCAGTTGATGCGAAAAGGGACCACCCTTCTGTTTTGGAGTCGGGGGTTAGTAGGTTAGAGGGTTGGATGCTTGCTGCCATTCATCTAAAAGATTGTGGTCTAAGTAATGTTAGGCAGTCATTTGGACGTTTGGAAGGGAGGTTTTGAGGCACAAAGATTTACTGAAGAATTTGAGCGTGGGAAGTCAGACCTTTTGTTCTGAAAACCGAAAGCAGACATGACAGAGAGACTCAGATTCAATATAAAATGTTTTTTTCAATATGATAAAATTGTGATGATTTTGCATGCTGTGGTCAATGAGGTATTGCCATGACCAGAACAGACATTCTGTGCCTTGACTGTCCAATAAGACTCAATTAGGCAGGAAAGTGGATATACACTAGCAGGTGTCCAGATGCTATGAAATTGCACACATCCTCAGGTACACTTTTACCCATGAGAGTGTAGCCTGGACTAGTGTAGACCAGTGAGACGGTGCAATAGAGAGGGTTTATAGCTTTTCACTCAAGCTCTCAGTCAGTGGTCCAGCAAGTTCCCAACCCCAGGAGAGAGAGCAGGGCGAATAACAGGATTTATTCTCTTTGTCCAGCGACACACTCACCTCTCTTCCCCCTTAGCCTCACCCTCTGTTCCCCACTGTCCAGCCCCACCAGCTCTAAATCCTTTTTTGATGGATTTCCCAGCAATCTCTCCACCACCGGCACACATGCACACACATACACACGTGCCCTTTAACACCACCTCCACACAAACTTTCACACATATGTTCTCGCTCTGTCAGACTCACTCATAACATCTGCATTAATTGATTCTGACTACAGCTGTCAACCAACAACTTCTAATGCTGATACAGTGTCTTGTTCTCCTCTCTAAGCTGACAAACTGATTGATGGATGGTTGCTATTTAAACACCCGCCACTACTGAGAATAACTCAGATTGATATAACAGTAATGGAACATATGAAAAATGGGATATTTTCAATGTCCAACTTTCCTAAACGATTTCTGCTTTTGAAAAAAGAACCAAACAGCATGACTTCATCCACCGTAGCTGCCGATGTTCTTTTTCAACCTTGTAATTAAGAGCAATTTTTTTTTTAAAGACCTTACGTGTGCATACTGTTGGCAAGGCGACGTGGTGCAGATTATGAATGGGATGGGTAAGAGGCAGCGGGAAGGGGAAAGACAGGACAGAGCGGCTGCAATTTAGCTATAAGCTGGCTCCACCCCATTTGTCATGCTGTGTTGTTTTGTTGTGTTAACCATGACAACTGTCTCAGTGACTCCATCCAGCTTTAGGATTATTCTGGGTGAGAGAGCTGAGGGAGAGGAGCGGAGAAGTGGAGGGAAGAGGGATGTACAAGAGAAGTGAGAATGATTGGAGGAAGCATGAGAGCAGAAAAGATAATTAGAGAGGGAGAGAAGAGAGTGTTGGCAGCTCAGAATTGTACGCAAGGCTTCATGCTCAACTACTGAAACTACCTAGAGAGCAATCACATTTATTCTGGCGTGACATATTAAATGAATGTGGTCAAGAAGAATAAACTCAACAACAACTGCTTTAACAGTTATGACAACATGAGGACAACAGACATAGAAATTATGGAATAATGTTATGAATCATTTAGACCACAATGACCAGCAAGCCGGCCAGCCAGCACGGCTGCACATTTTCAAAAGCCAGGCCATCTGAACATCTGGCCACTCAATACTGCCTGTAGGTCATATTCGTTTTAATCTATGCTGACTGTATATTTCTTCAATTTCTTAGGGTGATGAGTAGATGTGTAGGTGTTCATAAATATTTTTCGAGTATTAGAACAGATCTCTAAATCACTAAATCTGGAGTACAGTATATAGGCACTGAATTAATTAAAAAAAATTTCTGTAGCTTTTCCAATTTGTAAAACTCTTCAAAATATACCGATATTGGCCTCTGCTATCTTTCCTGCATCTTTGTTTACATATTTCCCACACATGCTTCCCTCTTTTTGTAGGAATGCTCCCTGTCCTCCTGCTAGCTGGGTTGATTCTGGCTCTGTCCATCCCTGGAACTACGTCTGAGTCAGCCACGCTGCGGTTCCTGGGGCAGACGGACTTCGTTGTCAACGAGAGCAGCACAGCTGTGGTCCGGCTGGTCGTGGAGAGAGTGGGAGACCCGGTCAATGTGACGGCTTTGGTTCTGGTAGGACATGGGACAAAAACTCATCATTGATGACTCGTTGTGTATCCGTACTCATCAACCTGTCAAGTCATCTATTCAGTCTGTATCTAAGCACCTGACTGAGCTATCACCTTTATGTCCAGTGAAGGAGAGAATCAGTGACCTTTTTATCTACGGCAGACAGTTGCCAGTAAGCAGTGTGTCTGCTGAGAGTTTTTGGAAATCACAGCATGGGTTTTGGCTTTACGTCCTCTACATGGGGGCTAGTGTCAGCTGCTCACAGTTGGCATCCAGTAAGGCGAGCTGGCCGCGCAATGGAGTGTGGTTGGGGGGTTTCCTATGCTTCGTGATATCTATACCATATTTCTTCTTACATGGACTATTATAACCGAGTTGCCTTATTAAAATCAGTATTAATATGTGTAATATCTATCAGGCTTCCTTCCAGGAAACTAATGGGCATAGACAGAAGTGCAACTTAAGATCAAGTGGATGAACGTACCAGTAGAAAGGAAGGAAAGAGACAGGAACACAATATCTTCTCTCTGCTGTTGGGAAGAGTTGAAACAGGAAAAAAAACATCAAGCCCAGGGCATCCAGTTGTCTAAGGCACCTGCAGCATCCTGGGTTCAAACCCATTTTTCATCTATTGTGCCACTTTGTCTCCATCTTTCTTGTGCCTTTTCTATTTCTCTCCATTTCACAATTTCAAATAAATGCAAAAAGTATTGTAAAAAAACACACAAAGAAAAAGCAGGAATCTTACTTCAGTTAAATGTCTAGCAATACAATTGAATGCTTGTTTGTTTGTTTCACCCAGCTAGAGGGAGTCGACACAGGGGACTTTGAAGCCGTTAATGCTGCAGCCTTCCTGCTTTCCACTGAGTCCAGTAAGACCATCTTCATCGCTGTGAAAGATGACGACTTGCCTGAGGCCGATGAGACATTTACCTTCAACCTTACACTACAGGTAAATGTCCATTGTTTGTCTGCAAGTGTATCTGTGTGTGTGCCAACTTTTCTTTTTCAATGTGTTTCTGGATTGATGATGACTCCCTCTCCTCTTCCTCCCTCAATCCCTTCTCTTTCCTCTCTGGAGCTCCAAGCATCTTTTCCACAAAGTCCCACTGTTCTACTTCTGCCCCTGACCGTCTTAAACCCTAACCCCATCTACTAAGCAATAGAGAGTGGGGGCGACAGCCACAGTAGCCTGGGAGGCTCTGAGCCACTGGGTCTTTGATGTGTGTGCTCTATAGGACTTTTCCAGCGCTGGCCTGGGTGGGGCCGAATGTTGTGTGCGCCTCCGAGGTTCCCCACTAAAAGACACCTTTGTGAAAAGAAACTGACTTTGACAGCCACAGCCCCACCACACAGTAGATTAAAGTGATTCCCTCATTCACCGTCCCCATTGACTTCGATGGGCATGTCCGTTCCGAGGATTTCATTTCTGTATATGCTGTGTGTTCACCGTTGCAGTTGACACACTATTGTTGATAAAAGTCGAGGCTGTTACAATGAATCAATGGATTCACAACCAAGTACATTCAAATCTTGTCATGCATCTTGAGACTTTTTTGCTGGCACTACCAAACGCACCATCAGAAGGTGCAACTACCTACTTTCTTGTTGTTTTCCAGTTGTCTTGTTACTTTATGATTTTAAAAAAAGGATAGATGGCTTGCATTTTTTATTTTGTAGAATGTTCTTGTGCTTTTACCATTGTGCATAGTCTTGTATATAAAGGCTGTAGACGTTTTAAAGTTTGAAAATTATTTTTAACGGGTATACGTTGTAAATCCTTGTCAAAAGAATCACCATACCAGCCCAGGATGCCTTACACCTAGAGACTATCTCCATGGTTTCATGTAGCCTTTAGCTGTCAAGTTTGATTGATGAGCTAGGGGGGCCTGGTCTTGCTGCCTGTCTGTCTTCTTCCTCACTATAAGACGTAAGACAAAGGTCATTGTGAATCACTGATGGTCAACATTTACAAAACACTAACAGCCCTGAACAGCTGTCAGCAAGAGTGACTTTCTTAACAACATTTTCAATTTGACGCTGCATTTTTGTGACATCTGGTTAAAATCCAGTAGCGCGAGCCCGTATTTAGCCTGCTACTAGAGTGAAAGACCAGATGAGGCCCACTTAGCCCTTCTGTTTACACTACAGCGGAGACAAAGCTTTGGCCAAATGCTACCCTATCCGCTTACTGAGGGACTGTCTGGAGGATGAATGTGCACTACAAGGGGTGTCATAGATCAAGCACAAGTAAGAAACAAATGGTTGATCAGGGTACATACATCATTTTGCGACAGTTAAAGCTGCAGTGGGTAGAAATGGAGCAAATTTAATTAAAAAAAGTTATTTTTATAAAGGATATAGAGGAAAACAACCAATCAGAGCTGAGCTAGAGTCTACCGTCTCTGAGCAGCTGTCAATCACTCACAAACTCCGATCAAACAGTCAAACTAGGCAGCACTGATCAAATATGAATCAATATTCTGTTACTGTAATGCCTATTTCTCACCTCAAATGTTTTCAGAAACATACTGTAGTGTACTGTTTAGCTGTAAAATTAGAAAGTTTGTGACCCAGCAGCCATGTTGAGAACAGTTGAAGAAATACCAAGCACCGCCCACCAGCAGGATCACAGCCAATAGGAATGCTCTCTCTGAAATGACCTGTGATCGGCCAAAGTCTCCCGTCACGGGTTAGATTTTTTAAAGCCTGAAAACAGAGCCATGATGAGGTGCAGAAGTCTAGTTATCTTTCAGAATACTTGAATTACAATATGCTGAAAGGTGATTATGGAATTTTGCCCAATGATGCCAAAACTTTCTGCACACTGAAGCTTAAAACTTGTAAAATATTTTTCAATATTAAATATTAATGCTAACTTTGTTAAAGTGAGTATGACAGACTTGTTATATAGAACTGTTGTGGACCAGAGTAGGTGCAGCCTACCAGCGCTGTGCGGGAACAGAAGGTAGAATCACATAGAGGGTCGTAGCAAATGGGAGAGCCAGGGTTTATGTAGTGTTGCATGCATGTAAGAAAGCTGGCTTTTAAGTAGCTAATTTGTGTGCGTGAATCGCTCAATATTTGAGTATGTTTTTTTGTAGTTGGGCACACATGAATGTGCGGGTATGTGTGTGAGCAGCTTGCTGGCTCAGCCAGTGGCTTGGCTTTGTGAAAGCGTGTGGATTCTGTGTCTGTGAGTTGACCGCTACAAGAGCTCAGCGGCGGAAAGAAAGCTCTGTTACAGCTGGGAAAAGCCCTGTTTGAATAGAGGGATGAATGCAAGAGGCCTAAGCACTTTCTTGTTTTTCATTTTCTCCTTTGCTTGCCCTTACCTTAACGCACGCTGGCATGCAGTTGTTTTGCTAAGAACTTTCAATTGGACTGTGTTTGGCTAAGAAAAATGTTTTTTTCAAAATAGTTTTGGTTGAGAGAATTATGTTTCTGTTTATTATACTATGTCAAGGCTCTCACAGCTGGTCATTTTCCAGAGCGCCTCTCCTGCGCATGTACTAATTAGCGTATGTGCCGATGTTTGTATGTTGCAAAGGGATTTGGATGTTTTGGACTTCCACCAAAACTTCCAAAATCCCTGTGCAACATACAAACATCTGCGCTGAAAGCCTGTGCACTTGAGCTAAGACATGCTGGTTGTCAGCACACTTGGTCCATGAGATGCTTGTGAAAACATTGGTAAGCTCACTAATGGAAACCTTGGAAAGTTACGCCAAATAACAAGGCTGTGGTCTTTCTCTTTAATGGTGTTCAGAAAAAGGAAAACTCTCCTTGCACAGATCATAGCTTATGGTTCTTTTTGTTGATTTAAAAACTCACAGCGTAAAGCCTCGTGAAGTAAGTCGCTGTGTGATTTTAAGCCCGGGGAGATTTGAAGTTTGTCAGGTCTTAGTGCCGAATCACAGAGCACAGCACAAGTCCTGAAGAGGCGTCCCGCTGTGAGCTAACCTGACAAATCAACCAGGCTGAGACCAGCACTTCCTGTCTTTGTGCCTTCTCATCAGGGCCTCTCAGTGGGAGCACAGAAATGATGTGAAGACAATGGATAAGGCAGGCGTTCTGGTTTTTCACAAGTACTAGTGTCAGTGGGAGGTTAGGATGTGTTCAGGTACATACTGTATGGCCTGGTTTTATCTAACCATTTCAATTCTCCCTGCTTTCCAGAGCTCCTCTAATGGCGTTACACTGGGAACACCAAACAAGGCGACCATCACCATCCTGTCCAATGACAATGCCTTTGGAATAGTCGCCTTCAACTCAGTAAGAAACCCACATGCATCTTGTATTCTTATTATTTGTTCATTCACTTTAATCTCATCCATTACAGTCTATCACTTATAATGATTAATTCTGCATCAATTTATCATAGTTTGTCACATGCTATTATAATGCAAATGTTTTAACAGCAGCAGCTTTGAGAAACCTGCAACAAGGAGAACATTTGTTTATTAATGCAAATTATTTTGAGTATAAGAGACCTCCGGAATAAACATACTGTATTTGGGATGTTTTTCTTAAATCAAAACTCCAAACAGTTTTTTCTTAGGACAAGCAAAGCTGCCTGGACTCTTGTATTAATCCGTTAGGAAACTGTCAGCTCCTTTTAAAGGGTATACGACGCACCGAACCCCAACTACAATAATGTATTCCTCCTTCTAACAATATATTAATCCTGCTCCAGTCAATTTTCCAGTTTGTGCCACGTTGCATCTGATTTGTGCCTGTGGTCACCAATATTGCAAAACCTTTTTGGCCACACCAACCTGCACTTGCACCATAAGCATGCACTTGCATTTGTGACCAATTACCATGTCAGTAAGCGGTAGTAGAAAGTAAAGGATCGGGGGTGGAGTCATTTGAACCCACTACGGCAGAGAGGGGTTCAATCACGCCAGTAGTGTGGTTGTGGGAGAAGTGACCATCTAGTGGTTGTGGGTTCCCAGGGGTAATTAAAACCACAACACTCACTTATCAGTGGAAGTTTTTAGTGTTGCCATGGTAGCTGTGGTATAACTGTTTGCCCTACCACCCCCAGATGGTCTCAGATGCGGGATAATGATTTGGCTTGCTTAGAATCAATAAAGGCCTCCTGGCCTTGGGAGATGTGTTTATGTTAGAGCACTAAATTAATTCCTGCTTTTGCTTTGTTTTCTTCTTCATTTGTATCCTCCTGAATTTCTTTGGTTATGGCAAATTGAATTTGAATTATGTTGAAAAACAAAAGGGGATTTAACTTCCAAATGTTAAGACCACAATAAGGACTTCCAAATACTGTGAGAGCGAATGTGATATTTACTCCGCGTTGCCATGGAATATAGTTTATAATGCTGCATATTCTGCTCCGTTCAATTTCCTTTGTGTCTGTGTCTCTTTCAATTCAATTACACTACTTTATTAGCGTGACCTTCTGTCTGAAGTACTGCTGCCAAAGCAGTACACACACAATAAAAGATACGAATTAGATGAATTTATCTATTCATTCACTATTATTCGTAATGATCAATACATATAAAAATGTGTAGCAGTTCCAAAATCGAGAAGACTGGACACAAAACATGAAAAAACAGATATTAAAACAGAAAGGACAACTCAAAATTAAATTAGTCAAATTAAATCAAACGTCATCTTGGTTACATTGTTATGTTGTCAGTTGGCTGTACTTGATAAGGATCTGTCTTTGATTGTCAGTAAAGAGATAATCAGCTCACTTGTATTGTGCTTGTTATTGCAATCATTCAAATATGACGTTTTGCTTTGTTTCTGAATTTAATTTATTCTAATTGGGAATAAGAAACTGTGTTGAAATTGATTAAATTGAACTTACTGGGGTTGTCTGTTTCACTATCTCACCCTTTTCATCTCAGACTGAAGAGATTGTAGTCGATGAACCAAGAGGAAGGAACCATTATGTGCCTTTCACCCTAATTAGAGAAAAGGGAACATTCGGGACTGTGACGGTGAACTTCGAGGTGAGAACAATGTACTGTGCATACAACTAACAAACCTAAGACACTGTGCCTTATGGTACTTAAGAAGGGCAGACAGTGTTATAGATATGTTCCTGACAAATGGGATTGTTTTGAGCTTGTTGAAGATGCTTTCGTAAGTTTATCCCACTGGCTGAACATGGAATCTCCATTATTTATATGCAGCATATTAATGATATATGAAACCCACATAGAGTACATGGAAATGCCAAGTGTAACATCGCTGTGACTCCTCCTGTTCAGATCTCTGAAGGTCCAAACCTTGCCATTGAGGACCTCAGTCCAGACAGAGGGAACATCACCATTCCTGTGGGACAGGCTGTAGTGCATTTCAGTATCCTCATCCAGGATGATCAGGTATTGACATTTTTACATGTCAAATTTTCAAAGTTTGAAAGGAACAATCAGGTTTTTTAACAGCTGTATGTATGAACAACTGCATTTGAATGTGTTTCCTTTTCTTTGTTGGCCAGATTCCAGAGGATGATGAGGTGTTTTCAGTCAGGCTAACGGGCGTGGCAGGTGGAGCCCTCCTCAGGCCCAACGCCAGCAGTGTCCAGCTGAGAATCCGGCGTAATGACAGCCCACTGCGGTTCGCTCACTCTATCATGGCAGTACCAGAGTCCGCTGGAATCATTGCCCTCAATGTGACCCGTGGTCGTTTGACTGAGGACGGTCCACTCGTCGGCTCTGTTGACACCGAGGTTCCTTTCTTTCAATCCAGTCATTTATTTACCTAAACTTTTGACTGTTAAAGAATAGGGCACAGGCACTTTAATTATATACGCACAGTATATTCTATACAATATATATGGATAAGCATAAGAGAAATGTATATAAACAATCTCGACTATACTGTCTTTAGGTCTCTGTAGATTACATGGTGGTGAGCGGTGACGGACTGGTCAGCGCCACACCAGATGTGGATTTCCTCGACCTACAGCCAGTCAGAACAATTACGTTCCCACCGTTTGTCTACATGGCCAGCCTATTGTTTAAAATCAGTGATGACGACAAGCCAGAAATCGCAGAATCCTTCCATCTGGTCTTGCTGGAGGAGACTATCAGAGGAGATGCTGTGCTAGTATCACCCAACGCTGTGCTGGTGACCATCGAGCCCAATGATAAGCCTCATGGCGTCCTGTCAATCAGCAGCAGCGCAGTGATTCAGCCAATCACCATCAATGAAGACCTGACACAGAGGTGGATAACTCACGAATGCTTATGAAACTGCGATGACATATGTATTGTATCCCATTGAATGGGTACAATAACATAAGGGCGTCATAATAAAAAGAAAAACATCCAGGATTTAATTCGTCTTTAACCATCCTTTGTTCCTCTATCATTTCCTCTAGATTTGAAGGAATCATTATTGTAAGAAATGGAGGCAGCTATGGTGCCGTGTCCGCCAACTGGTCCATCAGTAGAAACTCCAGTGACCACTCCCCAGTGTTGGATGATTTGAGCCCTGCAGCGGGGACAGTGAGCTTTGCTGCCGGTCAGGTGACAGCTGTGATTCCACTCGACATTGTGACCGATGAGCTACCTGAAGAAGCAGAGGCTTTTGTTCTCAAGCTGCTGCCCAATACTACAACTGGAGGCGCGGAGGTCGACGAACCAACGGAGGTCAGTTTAGAGCAGATCTATGATAGCCCAATTTTGATTTATTGCTATCGTGTTGCTATAATGGGTTTGTAACCGAGAGAGAAAAGACAGACAGAAGGCTGCACTTGTTAGGGAGCTTATAATCCAGATGTTGTGCATGTGTTCTGCACATGTGAGTGTTTGTGTGTGACCTACTGTAAGGTACAGTGGCAAACTTGGCACATTCTGCAAAAGTCGACCCCTTAGTGTGACACGTCGCTCTGTGGGTGTTCCCTTAATGTGGCTGAATCAAAACAAAGCGGAAACAGCAGGCACACTCTGTGTGTGGTGTCTGTGTGTTCTTTTTTAGAAAGCGTGGGTGAAGTGGTGACAGGTTTTTTATAGCTTCCATCTTTATCCAAGCCTCTTGGCCATGTGTGAAAGCAGTGGGCAGATCTAAGTCTTGTTTATATTGAAGGCATGAAATGAGACGCATGCAAACTCTGCTTTTGGTCACATACAAACACGCACCAGAACACCACCTCAGGTTGTGAGGTTAGAGCGTCTGTTTGCCATCTGTGCAGAAAGAGTTGGCTCAGCAGAAAGAATTAATAAACGACTTTAACAGTAGGACAAGTTAATCAGCGTTAATTGCCATTAATGTGAAGATATATCACAGACATGACACTGAGGCTGTAAATGGGCTATTGTGAGCATGCCAGGCAATGCATCAGACAAGTGTAGGTTTCAGGGAAATGAATGAGCCTCAGTTAAAATGCTCATAAAAACTACTCTAGCAGTCTTAGCAGAGTTAATTAAAGAGGATGCCTCTCTAAAGTTAGCTCAGGGCTCTTTTTTACTACTTTCAGTCTCACTTGTTTTCTTTCCTCTCTCTGCTCCACACCTCTCCTTTCTTCTTCTTGTGACCCAAGATAGTCTTAGTAACACAAAAACAGGATGCACAACAACATCCTCCAAAGTAATTGATGGTAAATGTGGGCTTCATTGCAATTATGCCCTCACATCATAAAGATCAATCACCTTCCTCCTCACTGCACACGGGCCTGCACACGGGCCTGCATACGGCCCGGACGTGCTCCTTCATAGGCAGTGAAGTTGAGGCCAATCTGTCAAACTAGTGAAATCACATTCTCTTCCAAGGCAAAGTATATAAAGCTAATTGTTAAATATGAACATATTATAATGTTAATCATTATTAGTTTCAACCTAAGCATTAGTTTTGTTGATGGAGCTAATGGGTGGCAATTGGCAGACTTACAGGAACCTGTGAGGGACTATTTGAGGCAATAAGTAAGCAAGGTTATAGTTAATCAACATACCTATAACCTTTCTCAGTCCACAACTAAGAATGTGTTTTTGATCGTTCCCTCATCAGTTAAAATGTAACATTAACCCACGTCTCCTTTCTTTTGCTGATTTGTTATTTTTATTCCCACTCTTCGTCTGGTCTTCCTCCGCTCTGCCCCCCAGATGGTGTTCTACATCCAGGACAGTGACGATGTCTATGGGCTTTTTCGGTTTGACCCAGCCAAAGAGCAAAGCATCCAGAGCCAACCTGAGGGCCGCTTCCTGTCGCTGAATTTCCTGCGAGATGGTGGTACACTGGGTGATGTACATATGACCCTCACCGCCCTCTACATCCCTGCAGGCCCAATAGACCCAGCACTGGCCCGGGATCAGGTTCTGAATGTCAGCAGGTCCATTAATGTGGTGTTTTCCCGTGAACGGATGGTCCACGTCATACTGCCAATCAGGAATGATGCCTTTCTGCAGAATGGAGCTCATTTCTTAATACAGGTAACAAGGCTGGAAACAAGAGCAACCCATAAGCGACACATGTCTGGACGAAATATATATGTATACATTATATATATATACAGTATATATTCACTCTAACCCTTTTTTAAGTTGTAATCCAGGCAACATTTTGCTAGCACGCCCAAAAATGTGCTCTTTCTGTTGTGTGTTTTCACTTGTGGCCAAATCCGTGCCATCCAAACTTTAAGTGCCTCATTTGCATGTGTGAACGGTTTGACACTGGCACTCAAATCTGGCATGTTGCTATGGGATTTGCCCAACTGTCCAAACTAACAACACCGCCTAGCTCTTAAAGCAAGCAAAAAAAGTCCAAAAAAAGCCTCCTTCACATTCGGTAGAACCATAATCACGTCACACACTTTCAGTCAAACCCTTTAACACATACATGCACGAACATAAAAGGAGTGGATGGAGCACTAACAGGTCATTCAATACATCTTTAAAACCAGATGGTGCAGAATGAGCTGTATCTTTGATGAATGAATTATTATAGTCACATTTTGTCTGTTTGAGACTTCTATTAATCAAGTTGTTTCTTCTATTTCCCCTAGTTGAATAAACTGGAGCTGGTTGATATCAACACCCCAATTCACTCAAACAGCCCAAGGTTTGGGGGACCTCTAAACCTGACCTTGACTATCACCCCTGACATTGCAAATGGGGAAATCGGCTTTACAAGTAACACAACGGTGGTGGTTTATGAACCAGAGGAGAGCAATACCAGCACAGTAAGATATGATGAGTTGATTATCACATAAAACAGCATATAACTAGCATGTGTTTTAACGTCATGATGTAGCCTGTAAAGTGTTAAATTAACCACTACTGTAAAAGAAAAAGAGATGTTTCCTATTTTGCCATTGTAACTGAGATGAGCGAATCACTGACTTTACAGCCACCATGCTGCCAGTCAGAAAACTCCCCTTGTTGACTCTAATCTGTGTTCAGAAAATGAATTTACTATGTGCCTGCAGCATGTATAGGTGGTTAATTCGAATGATGTTTGGTGCTGCAGGTAACCCTACCCCTGCGGCGTGATGGGACAGATGGACAGGCTGAAGTGTTCTGGAGTCTTCGGCCAATTGGAGACAATCATGTGGATATAACAGTTAAAGACTTGGAGCCTCTAAGTGGCTCTGTGGTCTTCATCTCCGGGCAGAGCGATGCTTCCATCAACTTCACTATCATGGCTGACGATATCCCAGAAGTCAATGAGACCTTGCTGCTCACTCTGGATAGGTAGGGATATTAAACTCCAGGAAACATAATTATTGTTCATTTTGTTAATCATCATCGAGGCATATTAGACCTTTCTGTTCTGCCCATAAACACAACAGTTATACAATAACCTTTTGGGGTTTAGAGTGTGAAGCTGATATTATGTAATGTTTTAGAGCCAACTTATGCAACGAGTGAGTCCAGTGGAATTGGAAAGGCTGAGTGGGTGCTATCTCATCCCATCCCTCCTTTGGTTTTCTGGAGATATTTGTGTGGTGTGTGTTTGTGGTAGTGGTTTGGGGGTGGGTTCATCTGTTGGTCTATGTTCTGATGAGAACGGCAGCTCTCTCTTCCTCCCACTCCTCCCCTGCAGGGTGGAGACTGCACGCTTTATAGTGTACTTTGGGTAAGTGGAGAGTGGAATGAACCTGGGCCTTTTGTGTGGCGTGAATCAAGACTTTGTTTTTCAGAGAAGGGCCTACTTCAGGATTTCTCGGGTCTTTGGTTGACGTGGGGATGAGGGGGACTTGGGGGGGGGGGGTTAGGGTGGGGGATTCAGTGATGGTGTGAAAAAAGGGGAACCCAAAGGAGAGTGGTTGTTGGGGGTAAATAGAGAATCTTCTTTATGTGTTTCGCTCTAATTTAACCAGGCTTGATTGTGTACCCCTTTTAAAGATGTCAGCGTTTGTATGCATGCAGCGCCTTGGCTGTGTTTGTTTGTTTTGGAGTGCTTCAGTCTGTCATGTCTTTGTCTCTAATTTACCCGTCATGTGATGCTTACTTGGCTCCAATTTTCTCAACATACACACACATACACACACACCCCCCGTGGAGCAATAAAGAAGCAGGCATGGCGTTGATTGATATTGTTATTAAACATGGTCTAAACAGCAGGGCCTCAACATATGGAGCCAATAATGAATGAGCATCACACAATGCAAGGAATGCACTACGAAGTGTAGATTAAAGTTGAGCTGGTTTCTCATTCGATCACTTGTTTCAGAAGCTCAAAACACACAACAAAAGAAAAAGTCTAAGAAACTTCCATGTCAGAGTTTTCATCTACTGCACAATGTAGATGCAATGACTTGGGTAGATTTCAGTAGTGGTCACTTGCTATTATGATCTAATACTGTTTATGTGTGTATGTGTTCTAGGAGTAATGTTGAGAATCAGATCCTGAAAGCTGGCTTCACCAGCAGAGAGATTGTCATCATGGAGAACGATGACCCCGGGGGAGTCTTTGAGTTCGCCTCATTCTCCAGAGGTCCATGGGTCATCAATGTAAGTCTTGAAACTGCAACTTCAAACTAATTTCTTTGCGTAATTAAGATACCTAACCAGCTACAAACACTGTTAAGCGATTGTTACATTAAACTCCACATATTGTTATTTTGTCTGTTGTGTTTGGTTCTGGTCACATCTGTAAACTTTAAACTCACCTAGGAGGGTGAAGCTGTGGAGCTGCACGTGGTCAGAGCCCAGGGACAGCTGCTGAAACAGCTGGTGCGATATGCTGTCATGCCTTCGGGCAACACTGAATTCTATGGCGCCACAGGCATCCTGGAGTTTAAACCAGGAGAGAGAGAGGTGGTAGTGGCACTGGTGGCACGGCCTGATGGGGTGCCTGAGGTAAGAATATGGTCAATTCAATGCTGACCTGTCAAGTTTATGTGATAACTAGGGCTGTCAAAGTTAACGCGATAATAACGTGCTGACACAAACTCTTTTTAACGCCTCTAATTTCTTTAACGCATGAATGCAAGCAATATTTCGGAGATTGTGGTGGGCTCAGTCTTAAAGCTAGAAGATACTGGCATCATACGAAATTAGAAAAAAAACATTTTTGGCATTTTCAAAGGGGTCCCTTGACCTGAAAATGGGTTATAAGGGTACCCACGAGTCTCCCCTTTACAGACATGCCCACTTTATGATAATCACATGCAGTTTTGGGCAAGTCATAGTCAAGTCAGCGCACTGACACACTGACAACTGTTTCTGCCTGTTGGATTCGAGTTTGCCATGTTATGATTTGAATATATTTTTTAATGCTCTGAACAATATTTTTCATTGTTTTGTGTTGGTAATTGATATCCAGTAATAAATATATACATACATTTGCATAAAGCAGCATATTTGCCCACTCCCATGTTGATAAGAGTATTAAATACTTGATAAATCTCCCTTTAAGGTACATTTTGAACAGATAAAAAATGTGTGATCAATTTGTGATTAATCGCTATTAACTATGGACAATCATGCGTTAAATCGTGATTAAATATTTTAATCGATTGACAGCCCTAATAATAACTATTTAATTCACTGCTAAATGAAGTCCTCCCAGAGTGATAGCGATCAATTTTTGTTTAACTAGTGAAAAAAAGTCTTCCAATAGGCTTACAGTAGATAATAAGATGCTTTCAATCTGTGTTTGCTACACGAAAACTGTGTGTGTGTGTGTGTTTTTGTGCGTCTGTGTGTGCATACAGCTGGACGAGACTTTCTCCGTGGTGCTCAGTAGCCACAGCACTCCACCCAGTCGCCTAGGCAACCGCAAGGAGGTCAACATCACAGTGCGGAAGAATGACGACCCCTTTGGGGTCATTGAGTTCAACCAATCAGGACTAACTGTGGCCATCAATGAGAGCAAAGGGGACGAGACGCACCGGGGTACTTTGAAGTAGCAGTCCTTTTAGATAATAGTGATGCTTTTCCATGTCAAGTGGGATCTCATTGACACTTAAAATGGACCTAATTGGAGTGAAACACAGAACATTTGTCTGCATAGGGGATGAGCAGGACTAGGATTTAAGATTTTTGTATTTTAAACGTACCATATTTGTGTAATGCACAAGAATGTGTTAATGCAGATAAAGAAGGTCAACTTGTAGAGCAGGAAGTTTGGGCCCCACACAGTGATGATTCAGTCAAATATTCAATCTGGTCCTGAGAACAGGAGAGGCAAAAAGCTTCTCTCAGCCGCTAGTGAATGAATCACCAGTGTTTGCATACAAATATAAATGGGAAAACCTTAGCTGTGAGCCAACAAAATGCATTATTATTGTGCTCTATACCAAAATTATAGCCTCGACCAGAGGTAAAATGTCAAGAGATAAGTGCATACACAAGAGTTAATGACTTTATGGAAGGTTTCATTATCTAAATATATAATCTCTGTCTCTTCTGATTCGCCTTCAGCGGTGTACACTGTAGTGAGGAACAGGGGTCACTTCGGAGAAGTATCGGTCTCCTGGGTCTTGGAGCCAGCCCTATCCGGAGACGTCCACCCCCTCCAGGGAAACATCACCTTCATGGAGGGGGAGTACCTCAAAAACCTCACTCTCTTCTCTGTGCCTGATGAGGTGAAATGATAAACTGAACTCAAAAATGCATGCAATCCAAATTTGAGTTACATTTTAATGTTTCAATTTTAATTATTTTTTTTTTAATTTCAGATCCCAGAGGACATGGAGAATTTCACCATCACATTGATAAATGCTACAGGCGGCGCTAGACTGGGAAACATACTCAATGCCAGTTTACATATTAATAAGAATGATGACCCCATTTACTTTTCTGGTAAGGATCCTGTTCTGATTTACTGTTTAATAAGGATCTTCTGTAATGATATATTGACCTTTCACCTCTCCTTGTCACCTCCCTGTCTCTCCTCCCTCGCCTCACCCTCTCCTCAGAACCTGTGGTGGTGCGGCTTCGGGAAGGTGGCGTGGCCAACTTCACCGTTCTGAGGGCAGGACGGGCAGACTTTGTTGCCACGGTGATGTACCGTGTGGAATACGGCGAGGCATCTCCAGGTGACCTCACCGTGCTGAGTAATGATACGTTGCTGGTGTATGACGTGGGCGAAGTGATGAAGAACATCTCTGTGGCGGTGGAAGATGATAACATACCGGAGACTGATGAACCTTTTTACATTGTTCTCTACAATGCTACTGGTAAGTGTGTGCTTCCTTTTAAACAAGTGGTTAGCACAGGGGTGCACTGTGTATTATAAGGAAATCTGTGAATCAGTGCTTATGGCAGCTTGTATAGTGGCTGTGTCACATCATCATATATGTTGGTCCCTTGAGATCATAAAAACAATACAATCTGCATCCCCTCCGAGGATTAAAAAAGATGAAAGTCAATTTCTTTTCTCATTTTCCAATGTGCTTTATGGTAGAAGAACCATGCGATCACACCTCATCTCAAAATCACCACCTGTTTATCCTGTTGTCTTAATGCCAGTTGAGGAGTAGCTGGGTTATTTAGCTTTGTCTGTGGTAACACTGAAAGCTCTCCTAATCCCAGTATTGTGTGTCAGGGATGGGAATGAAAGACCAGCGGGCCCCAACAGGACCTTAATTACCAGACTCCAGACTTTCTAAGACACAAAGACCGGCCACTCCACCGGCCTCTCTCTGTCTACTGATTGACATGGAGTAGAGTCAGTAAGGGTTAGCCTGTGGTTTATACCAGGGGATGGTTCTTTATAGTGATTGTGTTAAAAGTCAATAATCCTTATGTTAGAGGTCAATCAAACTCATTCTGGGACTTAAACACTCTTTACGTTTCCTCTTTAATTAGGAGCAGATTTGCATGCCTGTTACTTGAAGTAATATTCTTGTGAGAGGTTATTGCAGTTGCGGGAATGCTGTTCCTGCAAAAAAAAAAAAAAATACTCTCCTGTAGTTTTTATTCCTTTCTTATTTTTATAAAAACATTCAAATATAATGTTTGTGGTTTATTGAGGCTCTGTCCTTGGTTTTGTTCATTTTAACTCCTTTACTAAGAGAAGCCTTTATTTTTGTACTCTGCTTTTTTAGGAATAAGAAGCCCTGTCGTCCTGGGCTTGGTTGCCATAGTTATGCTGTGCTATGTTAAGGAGACAGCCTCCTCCTATTGCATGAAATTTAGAATGACAATAATATTAGGACCAGTGCAATCCATGTCGGCCCCTCTTGCATCTATCAATCTATCTGTCTGTCTATCTTTCTGTCCATCCGTCCTGATCTGACCTGATAATATGAATGTGTACACAGGTGATGCTGTTGTGTATGGAGCAGACACAGCTACTGTGGTGATTGAGGCCAATGATGATGCCAATGGGATTTTCTCCCTAGAAGCCATAGAGAAACCTGTTGAAGAGGGCAAGACCAGTAATTTTTAGTAAGGAACAGGCCTTCAGTTCATGTTTCTTTTGTGCAAAAAATGTATTTAAAAGTTTTTAAAGAGTTTTATATTGGTTTCATGCTCATTCACACTTAATTATTTCAAATTAAAAGTTTTTTCTATGCATTGACAAAACTCTGAAGTTGACATTTTGGAGATACAAAGTTTTCCGCTGTATTCTATTACTGAAATTATAACTCTTTTCTCTTCTGCACACAGTGTCCTGCGTGCAAGGGGACATTTTGGTAATGTTACAGTATTCTGGCAGCTGTTTGCCAATGACTCAGTGACTCCTCTGGAGGAAAACCAGGAGTTTACCAACACATCAGGCTCCATCACCTTCACTACAGGGGAAGAGAGCAAGCCTATTGTCCTGGAGGCCATCTCAGATAAGCTTCCAGAGTTCATTGAGTTCTTCGTCCTCAGGCTGGTTAATATCTCAGGTGAGTTCAGGATAATAGTGACATATTAGACAGTTTTGAGAGATATATTTTATACATCACTAGAGAAAAAGTGCTACCATAACAAATAATTACTGTCAATGAGTTTAAACTTCACATCATTTGAGTCATCAACTTTAAAATCTCAATACTAACAATTCCAAAAAAGGCAGTTTTCGTTTATAATGCTGTCTTGAAAACCCTTCAGCTCTTGTCCATAATTTCTTAAAGGTGGTTACCCGGGGGAGGGCGGACGACTAGCCGAGACTTCTCTGAATGCCTCGGTTCTCATCCCTTTCAATGACGACCCATTTGGTGTCTTTGCCATCACTGACAGCAACCTGGACCAAGAAGTAGCTGAAGATGTACTCTCAGAGGATGATATGGCTGATGTCACTTCCTTCACCATCCTCCGACAGCAGGGTACTTTTGGTGATGTGCGGGTTGCCTGGGAGATTGTTTCTGGCCGCTTCCCAGAGGGCCTTCCTCTGATGGATGACCTGCTCCTTCTAGCCTCCTTCCCAGACGAGGTTGAGCTCAGGCCTCATGCCAGGCGACACCACTCAGCCACAGACACATGGTTTTTCTCCGGGCTTCCTGGAGCTTACGGGACCATCTCCCCTGAAGACGGGCCCGCTGCTGTTGGAAACTTCACCTTCTCTGCCTGGCTAGTGCCCAGACCAGACACTGACGGCTTCATAGTCAGCAAAGGAACCAGGAACGGGACCTTGTATTATGGAGTGAAGGTCCACACCAACGAGTCTCATGTCACGGTGATGCTGTATTATACAGTGATAGGATCAAACGGTCCCCAGGTGGCCCGGGCCACTGCTGAGAAATTTGTCGAGGATAATACCTGGTTACATGTCATCATTACTGTTGATGATGGGATTATTGAGTTCTTCCTGGATGGGAACCCTATTCCTGGAGGACTGAAGAGCATCAAAGGAGAGGGCATCACTGATGGTGAGTTTTCTTTTATCAGATATTTATTAAACATAGCAGAGTGACAAAGGGCAGGTTGTTGAGCATATAGTGTCCCATCATATTCCTGTTTGCTACGTTCAGCTACTGTTTGTTTGTCAGCACAGTTTGTATGTGTTTAGCATAAATGTTGTCATGACAAGGCTCGCCGTATGTCTCACTCGTGCCCAGGACAAGATGATCTCCAAACTATTTCCCATCATGCCGAGTCCATCATGCCAGACTGAGTAGTTTGTTAAGTTTTCTGTTTTCTGTTCTACAATTTTTGTAAGCATTTGTAATGTGTCTGATCAGAACATGGTGGTTGGTAGTTGTTATTATTGTGCTGGTTTATAGTTCTAACCCTTAGTGAGGTGGCTGTTACATTTTGTGACACCAGGTAGCTCGTCATGCATCTTGTACTCGTGGTCGCTCAGCTTAGGACTGCAAGTGTCAAAGCTTGCATATAGAGTTTCAATTATCAAGTTAAAATCTTCATCTACTACTTCATCTACTACACTCACCTAGTGTTCCTCTGCTGTCGGCAGCCCTGGTCATGACGATGATGAAAAATTGTGCTAATTGGCATTTAATATTACCAATTTGTTGGAATGTGAAGCTGTTTTGAAGTTATTCTTTTTAATTCTTGCAGTGTCATTTTATTGACATTCATAATGTCAAAATGTCACCTAAAGGCCAACACCTACTCAGGCCAGATAATGACTGGCCAGTATCGTTTTCTTGCCCTGTAAGGTTTTTTTTTACTGCTCCCTCAGCACCATGGTCAGTGTCAGAGAGGCACAAATCCCATGCTCATGTCCTTGTAATGATGATGTCATTGAATCTGCTTGTGCGAGTTTGTGTGTGACTGTCTGGTTTCAGTCTTCCCTCTCATTGTTCACATATGGAATGACAACAAGTCTTAACTTCTTACAAACATAATGCATGCACACCCTCACACACACACGCACCCACCCCTCAGTCAGTTCCTCATTGTTCAGGACGACTGGGACTCTGCTATGCTTGAGTGACCACTTATCCTCGGCACTGCTGGATATTGTTACCGCTAAAGGGAATCAGCCGGCATCTTCTTTTCTTTCTATTCTCTCTAATTAATGGAGACAATAGTCGTAGCCTGTATTGGACCAAAAGCTCCCAGAGGGGAAATATTCTGATGGTTCTTTGGCTAACTTCAATCACTGTAGATGTATACATAATCATCAATCATGTCATGCGTTATTGTCTGCTACTGGTAACTCAACCCACAGAGGAATTGTTTTGTGTCAGGGCTTTATACTTGCTCACTGTGGCAGATTTTCTGCATCTGTTCCGTTTTGTGCAAGTAAAGGAAGCGATAGGCACAAGAGGTGTAAGTATATAAATGAGTAATGAGAAGGAGCCAGACCTGGGCATTAGGCGGCCTTAATCAAGATTCTGTTTGTGGTCCCAATACACTCCAACATAGCAACCAAATTTGTTATTTATTATACATTATACATGATCTGTAATACGGGCAATACATCTACAGTTAATGAATTAGAACTTATGATAGTGATTTCTTTTATCCAACCATTTCCTACTTATACAGCTTAAACATAAATTATTTGGGTCTATTTGCTGTATTAAATAGTATGCACTGTTTTTTTTCTGTGTCTTTCTACTCCAGGACCTGCGTCAGTGTTTATTGGGTCGGATCCTGAGGGTGAACGGCGGTACACAGGCCTTCTCCAGGATGTTCGCTTGTACAGGACCAAGCTGAACCGCAGCCACATACACGAGCTTCACACCCAGCCCGCTAAAACAGACCTTCGCAACATCTCAGGTTACCTACGGTACCGGCAGGAGGAGAGGAAGAAGTCGTTTGTGGTGGAGGTCAGGGATGATAACGAGGAGGAGGGAGAGGAGGTGTTCTATCTGCAGTTGGT
The DNA here is from genome assembly GCA_916701655.1 of Sebastiscus albofasciatus. Classification (NCBI taxonomy): domain Eukaryota; kingdom Metazoa; phylum Chordata; class Actinopteri; order Perciformes; family Sebastidae; genus Sebastiscus; species Sebastiscus albofasciatus. The sequence goes on from CAKAOI010046389.1 coordinate 124,760, forward strand.
GGCAGTTCACGGTGGAGCGCGCCTCCCTTTCCCCAGGCCCACTGCTACTTTGCGAGTCATGAAGAGTGACAATGCCAATGGGCTTTTTGGATTCACTGGTGCCTGCATACCTGATGTAAGTGCACATTATTTAGTCAGTAGCATTTAATGGAGCATCTGTAAGCATCTCACAAATAGTGCAATTACGACATTTTTAATGTAAACCAGACTGTTAATCAATAATCAATAAGCCTGAGTCTACATAACCACTGTTACAGTAGCATTTATCATCACTCAGTTGTGTCTACAGATAAAACATATGCTTAGAAACACATGTAATGTAAACCGACTGGTTTGTCAGTCCCTGTCCTGCTGCATATTTCATCAGACGTCATGCCTGGCTGCAGCGAGAGCATGCTCTCGGTTTTTAGTTGGATTGGATGCGTGGGCTCTCATGTTGGCCCCTCTCAGGTAGAGCGACAGCTGGCGAGGCTGCAGCAGGTCTGCCAGTCAGGGCATTCCTGTAGAAGTGGATCATGAGTTCCAGCACTGGAAAAAGGGAGATCTAGTTCCTCGTTTCCATCAGCAGAACAGGTGGCAGGCCTGGGGATGGCATTCCATCGGAACTGGAGGATCTTCTTTATGTCCTTGATCCTTTGGGGATAAATAGACGTAGAGGCATGTGGGCTATCAGGTGCTTTCTCTCTAAATCACATTATAACTGTGCTGGAATTAGTCATAAAGATAGTTGGTAAGACTTGCTCATTTAAGCATTCAGCAGTCAGCATTTCCTCCAATGGTTCAGAACTAATCAACATTTTTATTTCCTTGTTTGTCCTCATAGACCACCGAGGAGGGCTCCACTATCTCTTGTGTGATTGAGCGTATGCGGGGATCTCTGGACCATGTTTATGTCAACTATAGTGTTACCCAACTGGACAGCTTGGACAGTGAGACGCCAGCCCATCAAGATTTTGTTAATGCCACCGGAGCTGTGCTTTTCATGCCTGGACAGCGCTCTGAGGTGTGTGTGTCTGTATGTGTGTGTGTCTGTATGTGTGTGTGTCTGTATGTGTGTGTGTCTGTATGTGTGTGTGTCTGTATGTGTGTGTGTGAGAGTGACTCAATGGTTTGACCTGTATGAGCTAGGGGAAACCCCTCTGAGTTTATCCAGGGTCACACAAAGCGCAGACACACAATGGGTAAGAACACATGTGATGTACCTTGTGTGCACTGTATTTACACATCAGCGTATTGATTTCAAATAAATTCTGTATGTTCAGTATAGCATAATTTTTAGACAACCTGCGCCACCTAGTGGTTTGCTTGTTTGTGAATTTACTGATGTGTCAACAGGTGCCAGCTGATAATGAAGCTTTTACTTTGACTACTGAACTATAGACTATTTTTTCAAGGGAACTAGAAAACAAAACTAATGGATACATATCTTTCTGTTAGGTATTGAACCTGTTGGTGTTGGATGATAACCTCCCAGAGCTGGCAGAGTCCTTTCAGATTACACTGGTGTCAGCAGAATCCGGTGACGGGAAGCGCGGCTCCACCCCCACCAGTGGTGCAAGCATCGACCCAAATAACTCTGTTAACACTGTCACTGTCACAGCTAGTGACCACCCCTATGGTATTCACTCACATGCTCAAAAAATAGTACTGTTGCACTTTCATGGTTGCTATTTTTAGCAATAAGCGATCGGTATTTATAAGATTATGGTGTGACAAGTCTCTCTCTCTCCTTCTCCGTCTTATACACATTAATCCTCCCCCATTCATTGCCTTCCTATTTCCATCCTACATTTCCCCTCCTTCTCATTACATTCCTCCCCATTTTTCTTCTAAACACAACACACAAACACACACCCTTCCCTGATCCAGGCCTGCTGCAGTTTCAGCCCAGCCCTCCAGGAGAAGGATTGATCTCTCCAGCGTTAGAACCTGCCCGCATAACAGTTAACGAGGAAGATGGAGAAGTCCGTCTGCTGGTGGCCAGGGCCCAAGGCCTTTTGGGAAGGGTCATGGTGGGATACAGGACAACCCCATTCACAGCGTCTAGCCCTGAAGACTACGAGGTTTGTTTCCACTCAAGTCTTTAATTGTACTGATGCATATACGTTGATGATGTATCGATAAACTAATGAACAGATGGAGACATTTTACCTGCTTTGTGGTTACATCTTTCTCTGTATTCCACCGGCAGGACTCAGAGGGCATGCTGGACTTTCTTCCAGGGGAAAGGTTAAAGTTCATCACCGTGACCATCGTAGACAATCCTGTCCCTGAGCTGGACAAGATTTTTAGAGTGGAGCTCTACAATGCTGATGGAGGAGGTGAGAAAAAATCATGACGATACTGATTTCATTAGTTTAAGTCCCATTTGTATATATTTTGAGCCTTAGAATTACTTTTTATTTTCATTCTTTACCTGAGCTGAACTGACCCTGTAATGAGCCCTACTGTTTTTGTGTGTTTTGTGTGCTGTGCTCCTGTGTGCTTCCCCATACCTGCCCACCTGCGTGACTGCCTACCTACCCTCCTTCCCTTTTGCCCTTCGATCTCTACTCTTCGGGTGTGATTCTAACCTGGTGTGACACTTGTTTGATCCTCGTGTGTGATCCGTCAGTGGATCAGTTTCTGCGTAGTGAAGGAAGTGGTAGTGGGGAGAGTGACTCTGACTTCCTCCTTCCATCCTATCACCACCATGGTAAGTATCCCCCTCCTTTTCTCCCCAAGCTGCTTCTTGTCTCCATTCCTTCACCACCACACCCACTTCATCTCTCTCTCCCTAAGGCTGCATATGCTCAATGTCAACTTCTATTAGTGATCAAGTGACATGTTGTTGCTGCTGCTGACAAGCAATATTTTGATCTTAATATCTTTAATAAAATACTATGTTTTTCTTTCAGAATAATATTTTTGGCTGGTTGAATAGAATTGGGAAACATAAAAGCGGGAAAACTCTCCTCTAAAAACTGTATTACTGAAATTCTTGGGTGAAGTGGACTGTTGTGCACTGTGACACACAGTTCACAAAAAACATCATCCCTAACACTTCATTATTTAGTATCTTTCAGCTCGGTCAAGTGCATATTGACACGTACTCTTGGTGTGTACGTGCACATGCATGTGTGTTTAATTGTGTGTGGTATGTACATTGTACTGTGACCCTTGTGAGAAGTACCCAAGGGGAGGGATGTGGGAAAAGCAAATAGCTTTTCACAGGCAGTAGGGGTAAGTGGTTGACATAAGTGTCAGAGACCCCACTGTTTCACACTACGTTTGGGCTGCTGTCACCTATTCTGAAATAACCCCCACACACTCTATGAGGCTGCCATTTCAACCTGATTCTCTTGACCATAATAGCACTTTATTTGGTGGTAAGAAGGTATGTATTATTATTGAGCTATTTCTTTTAAAATCACCAGCTTTATTGATGATCATCACATTTCCATTCCCTCCCATTGGGTCCTTTTCATTTACTTCAAAGTGAAACTCCTAAAAGTGCAACTAGATTGTATCACTGAAAGTAACACAGGGTTGTATCTGGTATTTTATGTGTAGCCAGCTTGGGAGTTGGGTCCCGCATCGCAGTGACCATCGCTGCTTCTGATGATGCCCATGGAGTGTTTCAGTTCAGTCCTGATTCCCTGTCTGTCAATGGGACCGAACCTGAGGATGGACGCAGCTCTGTGGTCCTGCAGGTCAGTGTAATACACAGTTTAAAAATCAGGAAGAACCCGGTGAGGCTCACGGAGATAGATATGTCCTTGTGCTTGCATTAGCAAGTCAAAATGCTAATACTGCTCTTAGTCTGGTCTTTTTTTAATACAGTGTATGGTTAAGTATTGTTCATCATCATGCTATGTTTGTTCTCTCGCAGGTGGATCGCTCCTTTGGGGACCTCTCCAATGTAACTGTGTACTGGGAGGCTGATCCCAGTTCTGAGGGGGAGCTCCTCAGCAGGTTTGGGAACATCACCTTTGGTGTAGGTCAGACATCAGAGAACATCATCATCAATGTGGTCCAGGATGAGATCTCTGAGCTGGACAAGAGTTTCAACGTGTCCTTGGTTAACGTCTCCCACGGTCGTCTGGGTGTCCAGACATCTGCTACTCTGACTGTGCTCGCCAGCGATGATCCTTACGGTGTTTTTGTATTCGCTAATGTGACAAGGTCTGTTCGACTTCCTGAAGCTGACTCAACTGTCTCCCTCACCATCCTGCGACAGAGAGGCCTGATGGGTCAGGTGTGTCCTACTGTAGAAGGTTTAGAAACTTAATAGTATAGAAATTAAAGCTACTTAAGATTTTGTTTCTTTGACTTTTAATAAATAAATAAACCAGAATGACGTATTCCCACATGTGGTGGATGTAACAAATTATTTTCCATTTTTATTTGTCTAGGTGCGAGTCACATATGGGACACTAAATGAGGCAGATCCGGACCCTTACAGGACCCCTGGGGTGGGTCGAGCCACTGAGGGGCGGGATTTTGTTCCCCTCCTGGATTCTGTTGTGTTCTTGGCCAATCAGAGTGAAGCAAACATCACCCTCCGAGTACTGGACGATGAGGATCCGGAAAGAGACGAGTCAGTGTTTGTGAAGTTGATCAGTGTTCAACTCATCAAAGGAGAGCAGAAGAGGCTCAGTAAGATACCGACACCCCCATTGATTTAAGATATAATGATACTTCAACCATGGGCCAGTTGCATAAAAATAGACTAGTCTTTGTCTTAAACAGAACTTTAAATCAGACTTGCTATAGATACTTAAATGTACCTGTTTTATAAAGCTTTCCTATGAGTGGCTAATGTAAGACTGACTTAGATAGCCTGTTGCGCAATGCATTATGGGTGAAATAAGACTTTTCACAGAAGAGAAAATATGGAGGAGGCAACACCAAAAGTAATGGATTAGCTCAAAGTAATGGGTAAACAGTAGAAATAATATAAAAATAGGATAACAGTTATACCTAAATAACAGTCAGTGTTAATATTTATGCAACAGACAGGCTTAACTAGACTAGTCTAACCTGACAATCTAAGGCCAAGACAAGTCTTAAATTCAGTTTATGCGACTGGCCCCATACCATACTTAACTAATGAAATATGCTTTTACTGTCCCTTCCAGTTTCCAATTCCCCTTCTCTGGGCCCCAGGACTGATATTGTAGCCCAGGTCATAGTGGAGGCCAGCGACGATGCCTTTGGAGTCCTCCAGCTGTCGACTTCTGCTGTCAGTGTAGCTGAGCACTACGTGGGGCCCATAATAAATGTCACACGTGTTGGGGGGATTTTTGCTGACGTCTCTGTCAAGTTCAGAGCAGTGCCTTTGACCGCCAGAGTCAGTAAGTGTTGGGCATGGAGCATGGATTTAAATCCCTATCTCTATGATTTGTGTGTGAGCAGGCAGGCCATGTCCACATGTCTGTGCATGTGTGTAATCCTATAGGTGAAGACTACAGCGTAGCCTCCACTGATGTGGTCCTCCTAGAAGGGGAGTCCAGTAAATCTGTACCCATCTATGTCATTAATGATATGGTCCCTGAGCTGGAGGAGACCTTTCTCATCGAGCTGATCAACCAGACCACCGGAGGAGCTCTCCTGGGGGAGCTCACACGTGCCATCATCACCATACTGCCTTCTGACGACCCTTTTGGTGCCTTTGGTTAGTATCCAGGATATGTTTCAATCTTTTCATCTTATTTTGGACAATATTAAGCAAGCTCTTGATTTTGTTTCTACCTAGTCTTCCAAGCAGTTCCAGTTACCATAGAGGAACCAGGGTCCAACTCCATCGAGGTCACGTTGCCTATAGTCCGTAATGCTGGTACTATTGGCACAGTGGTAGTCCAATGGCAGGCCACTGTCAATGGTAAACTAGCAGTGGGGGACATCAGACCCACATCGGGAGAGGTGAGATTTGCTCCTGGAGAGACCATGAAAACGCTCCAAGTGGAGATCTTAGCTGATGATGTACCTGAGATCACTGAGGTAAGAAGCTGACAGTGAAAATGCCAATGTGAACTATGTGACATGATACATCCTTTGAAATAGTTTACATAATTTTAGTTGCAATGTTTGTTAAACTCCTTCTCTCTTTTATTAGATAATTAAGGTGGAGCTTACTGGTGCCAGTAATGGAGGAAGCCTTGGAGCCGATACATCTGTTGACATAATAGTGCCTGACAATGACAACCCATACGGGACAGTCTACTTTGAACAGTCTGTTTACCGCCTTCAGGAGCCACTGGAGGGAGTTTATGGAGCCAATATTTCTGTCCGCAGGAGGTACTTTTAATGATTGTTTTCTTCTGAAATAATGGTTTTATTTGAAGATTTTTCTGTACTCTTAATTACATTAAACCTCATTTTCTCTATCATCCCCATTGCCTTTATTCCAGAGGGGGTCACTTTGGTCGCTTGGAGATCGTTTACAGCACCTCTGAGATCGACATTGTTGGCTTGGCTCAGGCTGATGGCCAGAATCTGCTAATGTACTATGACCTCCCAAAACCAGGCGTGCCATCCACTGCCCCCCTTCGGACAGTTAACATCACCGGTCAGGGAGACCCCCTGGCTGCATGTGCTGCTGCCTGTCTGAGAGAGCGTGCCTGCCGGGCCTTCTCTCTGTCATCAGGGGTGACCCCACCATCCTGCACTTGGGTGACTTCAGGGGTTGACCAGCTGACCTCTGAATCTCAGGTCATGACTTATGTAAAGAACCTCACTGCAGCTGCTGTGCTGTTCAGTGCTCAGGCTGTGGCAGGGAGTGATTACATACCTGTAACAGCTCAAAGTGCCTTCATGGAAGATGGGTCAGGGGTCGCCAACCTCACAGTCCCAATCTTGACTGATAAATTCCCTGAAATGGATGAGAGCTTCTCCATACAGATCTTAAAGGTAAATCCCAATCAGATATAGATATTGCCCTGTGTTATTTATGGTTTAATTTGTTTTACATGTATTCTATTTTAAGTGTATAACAAAATGTTTTACCATTTATTGTTTAAAGGTAGAGCTGATGAATCTGACTGTGGCACAGAAGAACCTGCCCTCGATTGGCCAACCAGACGAAGCCGTGGTCACTATAGGGATAAACGGAGATGCGTTTGGCGTGTTTTTGATATACAGCCTCAGTCCAAACGCCACCAACGATGGGCTCTACCTAGAGGTTCGAGAAGAGCCGAGGGTTGCGGTGCCCCTGGTTATAGAGAGGAGAGGAGGGAATCTGGGCACTGTCACCGTAGAGTGGAGGTTTGTTGGAGGAAAGGCCACACCAGATGCTGACTTCACTGGGACCGGAGGGACTCTGGTCTTTGATGGTATGTGGATTACTCACTGATTAGCAAGAGTATCAAGAATTATGTAAAAACCTTCTCAGAATGAATTATTTGGGGCAACGGCATGTGTATTTACTTTATCCTCTCTGCCCACAGGTGATCTAAAGAAGACAATAGAGATAGTAATCAGAGATGATATTGAGCCAGAGGACAACGAGAGCCTCATGATTGGTCTTGTTAATACGGAGGGAGGAAGTCGGATCCTGCCCAGCTCTGACACTGTAACCATAGTGATACTGGCTAACGATAATGTGGCCGGGATAGTAGGATTCCATCCAGCCTCACGTTCTGTCATCGCCAGAGAAGGTGGGTAGCTATTTTTGATGTGTGAATGTGTTCGGATATTCAGTCTATAGTATTTATGTCCAAGCACATTATCACCTCCATAGTTTACATTCCAAACACTTCCCACTGTCCATGTCACTAGAGATGTGTGCTAATTATGTATGAGTGCAAACCTAAGGGAATGCACTCATAGTAATGGCAGCATGTAGCAACAGGTGGGCTCTGTGGCTGTCTGTCATTATCTTGAAATTATGTATGCATGAGTGGTTGAAGTCTCCCTGAGTATAATCCATACAATTACAAACCTTGAGTTGCCTCTACTGGCATCCACAGCATAAAAAAAGCAATTCAGTTTAGAAGTCCATAAATGTATCAAGCTTTACAAACCTATATTTCATATTACAGGTGAGAGGCTGTCCTTATCAGTGTTGAGAACGGCTCCAGGTCTGGGTAATGTCACTGTGGACTGGACTGTACAAGGGCCCCTTGTACAACGGACCTTCACCCAAACCTCAGGGTCACTTTTCTTTACTGAGGTAAATACTAGATGGAGATCATTGAACATTTTGCTGTGGGATCACAGTTAAACACATTTATTACACAGAATGGCGAAGCATGTTGGTCTTCTGTGAGGGTAGTTGAAGGTATCAACCACAGAGCTTTATCAAATCAACTGAAAAAATGATGAAATTTGTTGTATCCAGCAGTAATTATGTATTTCGGGGTGTGTCTCCTACAGCGAGAACTAAATGACACCATAGTCCTGCAGCTTCTTGATGATGCCACACCAGAGGACAAAGATGAATACAAAGTTTCCTTGTCCAACATACAAACATTTGGTAATGAATCTGCTCCTACTGTCTTTGTGGTCGATAATTGTTAATTGTGCATGAAACCACAATTACTTCAAAATAACACTAAACAGAATTCTTACACAGATTAACGTCCCCCTGACTTCCACACAGGTGTTGTGGTGACAGGTCATGCTGCCCTGGATGTTCAGGGCAGCGAGGCGGTGCTCACTGTGGACACCAGCGATGAGCCCTACGGGCTGCTGAGCATCGCCCCGTCGTCCCTCAGGGTTACCACAGAGGAACGGGACCGAACTATAAACATCTACGTCAATAGAGAGTTTGGAGCCTCAGGTCAGTGGGTTTATAAAATGTGTACTAAATGAATTGGTTCCTTTTTTAATGAATTCATTCCTTTCTTTACCTTGTAACTGATATCATACATGTTTGTGTACAGGAGCAGTGAATATCACCTATAAGGTTCTAAGAGGTTCTCTACAAGACCTGTCCCAGGTGGAGGGTGCGCTCGCTGACCCGGGACAAGACTTCATCTCTGGTACTGGTTCTGTAATCCTTCAGGATGGACAGACGTCTGTCGCCATCCCGGTCACCATACTGGAGGTAAAGACCTTGGCTTTCTTCCATTCTGTCATTTGTCCTCCATCAAACTTGACAGTAAGATGATAGGTCAGACCAGCTCTTATTCTCTTTCTGACACAAGCTCTTTTTCCTTGAAGTAGATTTGTTTGAATGTGGAATTTAAAAGCTTTTTATTTCCTTTTGTTTTATTAGGATGACATTCCTGAGTTGCAGGAGTTCTTTCTGGTCAACATAACATCAGCAGTACTCATCACGACTCTTGCCATGGTTCCCCAACTAGGTATGTAGCAATTTAGCAGCGTAGAGCTGATCTATTGTTACTGAATCTCTTTATCACCTTTGGCCATCGTAGACAGTTATGCTATTACAGTGTCAAATGACATGTCAAATTCTTGGTTGATTCCCATCATTGTTTCTCTCTGTTTGTTCCACTTTGTTCTGATGTATTTTCTGTTCTTTTTTTCATTTTATGAAATCACTTTCCTTCTTTCCTGTTAATAATTTCTCACCGCTTGCTCTGTTTGATGAGTAGAGGTTGCGTATTGCACATTGCCAGGTAAAATACACATCTGTATGTTCATGAGCTTTGCCTAAAATGTCATGTAGTTTGATGTACAACATCACATTACACTACAACATTGTAGTTGACTATCAAAATACAAGAGCTTAGGTAGTTACTGCTACTGCTTTTGCATAATCCCCAACCACAGTCCAATTTATGAATGAGTAACTTTAGAAAGTGATGAGTAGACAGAATACTACGGGCACAGCGGCAGGCTCCCAGAATACTATCGGCCTTCCTCTGCGTGGAGACACACAGTAAACACACGGCCGCTCTTTTGGCAGCAGTCATTATGTGGCTTGGATGGTGAGATTGATGCTTTCCATGATTGAGGAAGCCTGGGGATTTGGTGGGAGCCGAGTAGCACTGTGTGGTGAGGAGAGAGAAGGCCAAACTAAACCCGTAGCTGGCCTCCCAGTGTCTTGGCCATAGATTGAATGGGAGAAGACTATTCAGGGGGTCATAAATCAGTCCACCCAAAAGACTTGGCTGCTCAGCCTCCCAAGCCACTTACAGGAGACGCTTCATAGCTGTAACCCTTCGCTCAAATGTGCCATGACGGAAGTTAGATCCTCTGCAGTTTCCTCTTGCTCATCTTTCTGTTGGTGCTTGCGCTGTAGTTACCGCCCTGAAGTCAGCGCTGACGCTAACACTAAACTTTTAACTGCAGTCATGATAACCAATTGACTGTTTGTATGATGTTATTTCCCCAGACACCCAGGGTTTGGTGGCAGAGGTTAGCATTGCTGCTAATGATGGAATTAGAGGAGTCATAGAATGGACAAACACCATGTAAGAAATGCACCCACAAATAATACTTTTATTATGTTGATTTTGTACATGCTCTAATTGTTTTTCTCTTTCAAATATGTTGTGGTTTCCAGGTTTGAAGTGAATGAAACAATAGGAGTACTGACTCTAGTGGCCTACAGGAACAAGGGGACGTATGGAAATGTCTCACTCTTCTTCTACGCTCAGAACCTGGAAGCTCAACAGGGACTGGACTACAACACCAGTGAAACGGTGAGCCATACAAAGTATTCTAACATTACACACAAAATCACAGACCCACACATACTGAACATACTTATACAGGACATCAAGTAATATTTGTTGTAGCATGAACATCCACAGGGGCTAAGTCAAGAGCAGCTGGACTTGCTTTAGATTCTTGAAGACGTTATACCTCTCATCCAAAAGGACTCCTCACTTCTGAAGAAGATGAACCGAAGAAACCTTTTGGATGAGAGTCAAAGCGTTTTCAAGAATCTAAAGCAAGTCCAGTTGCCCTTGACCTAGCCCCTATATACTGTATAGACCATGACCTGGATGACTGAGAGTCTTCACAGACATGTAATGAAGTGTTTAAACTGAAAACCCCTCTGTCCATACAGATGCTCCATTTTGTTGATGGAGAAAGGCATAAGTTTGTAGAAGTGCAGATCATCGATGACGCCATTCCAGAGGGAGCTGAGAGATTCCAGCTCATCCTGTCCGAGCCTTCCTCTGGGCTGGAGCTGGGCACCAATACCACAGGTAGATACTGTAGGGAGGGCAGAATAGAATACAATAACATTTCTGAAATGTCCGGAGCACCATAAGTGAAACATAAGCTTCCAGTGCATATTCAGTTAAAATATACAACACATATACACACACACCTCTACACACAACAAACAGCGATATCCATCTAAAAATAACTAATAATAATGAATGTTGAATATGAATAATGAGTAATGTTGTGGGATTATTCCTTATTTCATGCGCTATTTGGGGATTTACAGAATTATTATTACATACTATCTATATATGTATATATATATATATATATATATATTACATTATTTACAATGGAACAAGAAATGAGGCATCATACACAATGATACAAGATTGTATACTACACCTATCAATTTTCTTTTGGGTGATGTAAAGAAAAACATAGAATAGAGAATTAGAGAATAGAATACAGTTTAGTAACTATGATATTATCTTTCTAAACTACATGTTTCTGTTTTCTTATAGCCACCGTGAATATCCTGGCCAGTGACGATGGACACGGTGTCATTTCCTTTAACACCACTGAGCATTTCTTATTGAAGGAGCCTACGTCTGTGTCTGGGCTGAGTGAGAGCGTGGCCACCCTATACGTGGTTCGGAACCCAGAGGAAGGCACGTTTGGCACCGTGACGGTACAGTTTACCGTTACTGACGCCAACGGCAGCCTGGCAGAGGGCGATCTGATGCCAGCACAAGGGTTTGTGGTGCTAGAGGATGGCGTCAGATTTAAGGTCAGGGAAAGCAGATTTTTACTTGCTTTACAGCATTCAATCACTTACATGAGAAAACATGATTATTATATCATATTTCAGATGCTGGAGATCTGGGCAGTATTGGATGCTGAGCCTGAAGCGAATGAAACCTTCACAGTGACCCTGTCCAGCCCAACAGGGGGTGCACGGATGGGTGTCCAACTCCAAACTCTCATCACTGTCCTGGAGAACTTGGCTCCTTCTGGCTTGTTCCGCATCGGACCTACTCTCAACAGGTCATATGTTGTTGAATATCATAAACACTTGCAGTATATAATGGCATTTGTACATGTAGCTATGGCACACACAAACATGCAAAAACTGTATGCAAAATTGTGTTTGTGTAGTTTTATTCAGTGTGTGTTTTCTGTACAGAACTAACACAGAAGTGGTTGCTGATGAAGGTGGCAGAGCGGTCTTCCTCACCGTGTCTCGCAGTAATGGTCTGGAGTCAGCTGTCAGCGTGGAATGGGAGACGCAGTCTGACACAGCTATTGCCTCTGGTGAGACCGATAAATGTCTTAATTCAAAGTTACCCAGACTTCCCAAACACTCATCAATGCTCCTCTTTTCTTCTGTGGTTCATTTCCTTTCAATAAGCAATGCAATAATGATTTTTTTTCTCCTTTTTTCTTCTAGAGGGTCACCTTTCAGTGATGGGTGTTTACCAGAGCTTTGAGGACAACCCCACCTCTTCCTGGTGCTCCCTTCCCGAAGGACCTTCCTTCCTGGCTATGAGGCTGGATAGCAGGCCCATTGTTGGGTCCTCCCACACCTTGGCCACTCTTTATCGGTGGCAGGGTGTTTTTGTGCCGGTAGAGGTAGGCTAACAACAGCATTGTCCCCCAACAAGCACTTGATGTACCTACTGTAAACACCTCAAGCCTCAAGCTATTTTGCGCAAAATTACATTGTGAGCATACAGTAATAATCTCTCTCTCTCTTTCTCTTTTGGTCATTGCAGTCTGTTAGGATTCAGGACCCAAACTCTTGTGTGGGGTTTGCAGTGAATGGCTCTACCTACATAGGCATCACACATAGTGGCCCTCCCTTCTCCCCTGCTGCCAACCTCAGCATCTTCAAATTGCAGATGGACCTCAATATCACATTGGTAAGTATGAACCCAATCATGGTACAACATAACTATCATTTACGTTACTCTAACACTCTAGTATTGTATTGTATTATCTTCATATGGTTTGATTTCTGTAGGAACAAACCTTAGGTGTTGAAGCTCTGGATGTGAAACACTTCTCCACTGAAGGCAGAGATTTTCTAATAGCATCAAGCCAGGTGAGGCTGACTGTCCCACTGTTGTTTTCAGTTATGTCAAGATCATTAAAAGCAGGCAAAGGCTCCTCGTTGGAGGAATTTCAAGCCTCATATGATTGAACTCAATGTTTTGTTCAATCTACAGATTTTTGTTTGGACCGGAGGCTCCTTCACCCTCCTCCAGACTCTGGACTTCGAAGAGGACATCCTCAGTGTAACTCCATTCACTCGTGCAGCTGTTCCCTACCTGTTCGTGTGCATAGACAGACAGACTGTCAGCTGCCTTCTCCTTCAGTGGACCAACGGAAGATTTCAGAATCCACTGCCTCTCCAACTCACCGGCCGAGCCGTTCAGGTGGAGACAATCAGCACCAGAGCAGAGGACACTCTCCTGTTGGTTGTTATTGAAGGTGACCTGTCTTGCTTTGACATTACACATAATATTAATAAAGGTTGCTTTGTTTATCTTGCACATCTGAATAGCTGCTGTCAATCTCTTTGTATTTGAACATCAGTAATGTGTCAAACAAGATTAGTATATTTAAAATGTATGAGCCTGTTCTTTTTAAAAGACTATGATTACGTATTTAAAAGTGGCCTAAAATTGGAGTCTACGGTATGCTTAGAGGATGGTTGTGTTTTGCAATAATGAGATGCTATTTTCTGTGGTTGTACTCAAAGTGTACTTTCTAGTGGATTTTGCAGCGGTTAGACGTTGGTTAGGATAGTACAAACAAATCGGTGATACTTTAGAAGGCACACAGAAACTATGTGTCTGTTGCAGACAAAACAGCCTTGTTCTGTTGTCTCAGCTAAGATGACAAAATTCACGATGTAAGCCAGATCATATATTTATACTACGCTCTGTATATTTTGATGAGACATAATCCCTCTGAGTCTGCAAAAGTGGTGAGTTTTCTCGGTTCAAACCTGTTGTGGGTTAACGGGAAAGGCCTCAGCGTGGAGCGGAGCGGAGCCACAGCGGGACTCAGAGGTTGTAATTTGTCATTCTTGGGTGTGTCAGTCAAACCAGTCCTTACTTTACATAAACATACTATTCTAGCATGAAAGAACTTAAATCAGCGTGCATTCCTGTATCTCTCTCCAGGTCTTTCTCCATCCTGTGAGGTGTTACAGTGGAGCTCAGGGCAGCCTTCACCACAGCTTTATCAGTCCATTCCTCTCCCAGGCCTCACCTCTGTTCACCCCTTCACTGCTTCTTCTGGGATCAGTAAGCACAACATGTCATAAACTGCTTTGTTTGTAAAGGTAGCATCTGTCATTTGTATTATTCAGTTGTGTTTGTACCTTTAAAATCAATTGACCAGACACTGATTAAATGTTTTTCTTCCTCATAGCTTATGTCCTCCTAGCTGGAAGAAATGGCTCATCTCTCTACTCCTGGAGGTCTGATGTCAATCTGCTCGCCATGATCCTGAGGGCTCCTCCAGCCATTAGCTTCTTCTCTCTCGTGGTCCCGTCCCTCAACACCACCAAGACCCTCTTGGCTTCTACTGAGGAGAATAGCTCCACTGTTTATGAATTCACTTCTGTCTCCAATCAGTCTGATTTCATACCCAGGTGCCCAAATTGTTTTTATAAGTCACAGATATGCTAGTTTTTGCCCAGAAAAGCAAATCCTGAAAGTTACATAATGCATGCTGTGCTTTCTTTAATTTCTCACATTCAGTTTCGGGGAGTTGCACTTTGCACCAGGCGACAGCGAGCTAGAGATAGCAGTGAACATCATAGATGATGACATCCCTGAGGAGCAGGAGTACTTTCAGGTCAGCCTGAAGAATCCGAAGGGCGGGGCTGAGATTGGATTTGGTGGTCAGGTGACTGTCATCGTCCCAACCAACGACGATGCCCATGGAGTCATCGGCTTCGCTCTGGTGAGCAGATAAACATTAGACATTAGACAGGTTGTGCTCTTGTTCATCATGTTAAACCTCAATGTACTCCATATCAGAATAATTTCAATGGTATTTAAGCATTACCACAAGCTGTTGTAATATGGGAATATATTGTCATTATCTGTCTTCAGAATTCTCTATCTGTGGAGGTAGAGGAGTTGGAGCAAAATAATCAGATTTCTCTCAGTGTGGAGAGGAAAAGAGGGACTTTTGGCAGACTGACTGTTCACTGGGCTGCCACTGGCAGCCTGGCAGACATTTACCCCACTTCAGGAGTGGTGAGTAAACCTCCCATCATACCTAAGACACACTACTGTATGAATTCTCAACAACATGTTTGAAAATGAAATCCTTACCAAAATAAAAAATGTCAAAATTCTAATGTAACGTTGTAAATATGTGATATTAAATTAAAATGTGCTTTGACATTGCAGGTCACGTTTTCAGAGGGCCAGTCGGTGGCCATCATCTCACTGACTGTGATAGCAGATGGCGTCCCAGAGCTGAGAGAGAGTGTGACCGTCACCCTCATAGATGTCACCACCGTGGGGCTGCAGGACCTACGACAGGCTGCAGTCATCGACAAGCAGCGGGCACAAGCTCTACTCGCCATCCTACCAAATGGTTCTCCCTACGGGGTGATTGGATGGCATCTGGACTCCCAGTTCACACTAACACAAGAACCACAGAGTAAGAGTGGAATTTGTGTCGCAAGAAATGAATAAATGAATGGTGTTTTGTCAGTGAATGTGTGTTTCTACTGGATCACAGTGCAGAGGAGTCTCATTTACTGTAATTAGTTTACATTATTTCTAACCTATTCAAAGATATCCCTAAGTGTTGCTTTATCTTTGTTCCAGAAACAGCTGTTGTAAATTTAGCTGATTGCTGAATACCAATCATTCTTTATTTTTTGGATGAAGCTTTTTAAGTAGCTATTACAGTAATCACACTTTGAGATTTACTGTAAAAGAGATCTGCAGTGATTTCCTGGATGTGAAGTCATTTAGGATTTGTCTTAATCTGTGTGTTGGAGAGCGGCCCACAATGTCAGAGAAGCCCAAGTAGTAGAGTAATATACCTTTATATTGTCCTTCAAATATTATTTAACTTAACTTTATGGGATTTTTACTGATTTAGATTGTTATTGCCATCTGTCAAGGCATGACACGTCTTGCAAATAGAGTTTTAGTGCTGTGTTTTAACATTGGTTTATTTAATCTGCCTTTTCTCCCAACCCACAGGGGTTCCAGTCAATGTGACTCTCTCTATAGTGAGGGAGCATGGCTCTTCAGGTGAGGTGGAAATCCATTACCAGACCATGCCGGCCCTGTACCAGCCCTCATCCAACCAGGCCACTGCAGGACAGGACTACACCCCCAAAGACAACACCATCATCATGATAAATGGTGCCACAGTGGCCCTTGTCACTGTCACAATCCTACCGGTAAGTAGAGAGTGCTGAGTAATGGAGAAGTTTATGTTAGAGTGAAAATATATATATAAGATACAAACCAAGAAAGCAAGTATGAAGATAAGACTGAGAGCATACAAATTTAAAATGCAATCAATCTCCAATCTGAGATAAGGGTAATCGCATTTCTTGCACAATTTTATCTTAAACCTCCCACACTCATGACCATTCAGCCTGGTTACGCAGATAAATTCCCGTTTCTTGCCTTCAGGATAAGCAGCCCTGTGACTGTCTGAACACTAGTCTTTAAATGCCAGGTACGACGGCCTACACACACCTGGCTGAAGGCAAGAAACAGGAGTCGATCTGCATCACCAGCCTGAGTGGGTGTGAGTGTGGGAGGTGTAAGATGAAACTGTGGCTGAGATTGTGCAAGAAGATCTATGATCCCATATCTCAGATGGGAGATTGATTGCATTTTAAGCCTGTATTCTTTCAGTCTTTTCTTTATACTTGCTTTCTTGGATAAAACATTCACTTCTAGTGGAAATTTGCATTGCATGGAGTTCAAATTTAGTGAACTTTGACCGGTGAAGTAGCAAAGACGTGTGTGTGGTTGACCCCACTTAGCACTGCCCACATTCAGTACGAATATCGCCTCGGCAGGCGATTGTCACTTGCCTGCATTCGCACATGTGTGACCGTGACCTAAGCCTTTCCCTCCTTGTCTCCTCCTGTTGCATTTATCCAGAAATAAACATTAATCTTCAATAAACTGTGCCTTCTCTAACCCCCCTTCTCTCATTCTTTCTCAGCTTTGCAGTATAAATTATGAATGTGTTTGTAACATAGAGAGAGAGCATGTATGTTTTTCCATTATTTAGTGTATATGTACATGTGTGTTTTCTTAGGATGACTTTCCAGAGCTGGCAGAGAGTTTCCTGGTGAATATCATCAGTGTGGAACTGGTTAGAGGGTCAGTGGGAGCAGGGCAGCCCAGTGTGAAGAGGCCGGGTATAGAAGTAGCAGAGGTCACCATCCAGGAGAACGATGACCCTCGAGGGATTCTGCAGTTCAATGTTTCTGAGGTGAGCATGAGGCCATCTCTGTGACTGTGAAATAGTAGAGATGCAATGTTAATGCTGATATAATAATTAATATCTTTGATTCTTCTCATCTGATGCAGTAGTGACACATACTACTAATAATATTCAATCTTAATTAAACATTATTTCCAAATATTTTGTCCAGGATATCCCTGGGATCGTGCTGGCATATGAGCTACCACCACCAGACAACATCCTCCTCCTGTCAGTGGTGCGACTCGCTGGTACAACTGGAAGACTGGTCATCTACTGGGAGGCTGAGCCAATCACTGCTGAACTTAATGATTTCAGCCCCACATCTGGGAATATCACCTTTCAAGACGGGCAGGTAACTGGATGAGCTGTTCTTATTTGAGATGAACCTGCTTTTGATATCACATCAAGCCATGATGTGAAGCTGTCCACAGGTTATTGCATACAGCCTCCATGGTGTTAGCTTGTGTTTCCCCATCCTTATTTTTAGAGAGAAGCCACGATTGCCATCACCATCTTGGACGACGAACGGGTGGAGACTTCGGAGACCTTCAGAGTGAATTTACTGCGTGTGATTGGTGGTGCTCGACTGGGAGAAGCAACCTCTATAAATATCAGCATTCCACCCAACGACTCACCTCTCGGACGCTTTGGATTTCAGGAACTGGAGGTGAGTCTAAATTACTTACTCTATACCTAAGGACACTTTCTCCATCGTCAGATTTATTACCTTACTTACATCTGAAATCCCTCTAATATCACAGTGATCCTCAATTTATCTATAACTACGCATTCGTTTTCATTCATTTTCCTTTTTCAATATCACAAATAATCATCTTACTCAATCCCGTCTTAGGTTACTGTCAGTGAGCCAGAGTTTGTGGATGATCCTGCTGCCGTGGCGACACTAACAGTGCTGCGTAGTGCGGGAGGCGAGGGGGCAGTGACTTTGGGGTGGCAGCTGGAAGACCAGGCTACAGATGACCTCTCACCTTTTAATGGAACTCTTGTCTTCACTGAGGTACAGTATAAAAGGGGTGGTGTCACTCTCCCACCACATATTGTTATGCTTCTGTATTCGTATTGAATGATTTAGTTAGCCTGTAATAATAATATTGATCAATACTCTTTATATGCTGCAGAGTCCGTTCATGACGTCTGCTATACTTTTCATACTTTCCAGACTGAGCCTATGAAGACGTTTGTGATTAGAGCCCTCGCTGACACTGCCCTGGAAGGAGATGAGTATTTCACTGTCCGGCTGTTCCCTGCTGAGAGTGGAGCTGTCGTCGACCCCTTAAATGGTCAGTGTTTATGAAAAAAACTCACACCGCCAGTGCATCAGTTGATTGAAGAAATGTGCAGTATATTCAGGATTGTCTTTCATTGATGCACTAATCATATCCATCTTCCTCATCCGTCTTCACTACCCTGGTCTCTTCATGTACTCCTCTAGGCATGGCCACCATCACTATCAGGGCGGACAAGGCGGCCCTGGGGATTATTGGAGTAGAAGAGTCCTCCAGGAACATCCTAATTGGAGAACCTCAGGGAGATTACAATGGTAGTGCAGTGGTCAGGTGAGATAAACATCAAACTGTATCACTAAATTTCACTGCCTCTGTTTATTAATCAAGAATGTAATGTGAAAATCCTTGTGTATATTTGTGTGTATCCACCAGTCTTGTGCGAGGACCAGGTGTATTTGGAGAGGTCCGGGTGTACTGGAATATCACTCCAGCTGTGGCCTCTGAGTTTGAAGCGATCTCTGGCACTGTGACTATGAGAGACAGGCAGTCTGTTGCCACCATTATGCTGAAGGTATTGAATAATATAGATTGTAGAGTTCACTTGCCTGTGTTAATGCACAGCAGAATACACATATGCAGATCAAAACGCATCATAGTTATGTCTTTCTATGTGCTTTCCATAAAAATGTCCCTGTCATATCCATCATGACAACAGGCCCTGGATGATGAGCTCCCTGAAGAGCGCCGTGAGTACCAGCTTACTCTGACCTCCGACACTCCTGGACTGGAAATCAGTCCCACAGCCAAGCATGCCAAGATTATTATGGCAGCCAGCGACAACCCCTACGGACTGTTCTCCTTCACCCAGCACCAGATCAGGGTGTCCGAGGAGGAGGGAATGGTGAGGTTAACAACATGATATACACATAGATCTGCTATATGGTGGTGTAGGCTCATTAACAAATTAGGTTATAACCCACAGTCATTTGATTTTCTCTCTTTACCACAGGTGAACGTGACAGTTGATCGCTCCTTAGGCAGTCTGGGCAGGGTGTGGGTGACCTACCAAACCTCAGGCAACACAGCTATCAGTGGAGTGGACTTCGCTCCAACTTCAGGACGACTACTTTTTACCCCAGGCCAGACCTCTCAACATGTCACACTACATATCCTGGACGACAGTCTTCCAGAGGATACTGAGATGTTCTTCCTAAACATCACTGAAGTGGAGCTAGTCAATGTCAGGTAATTTGATAAATTGGAGTAGATTAACAACCTTTTTGGTTGGAATGTTTATAATAGCTTCACCGGGTCATAGTCATTCATAAAATAAGCATTGCAGAGGCTTCAGTTAGTGTTGATTTGACTGTTGAAGATTTCATATCAGTGATTCTTCATTCTGTGTCTCCCTCTGGTGGGCAGTGATGTGGACTACACAGTGAGGGAGTCGGGTCTCCAGCTGGACCAGCCTCCAGCTGTAGGCAACATCTCTTCCCTTGCTGTGGTGATACTAAAGAGTGACAATGCTGAAGGTGTCCTGGAGTTCAGGCAGGATTATGTCAACATTACAGGTAAAAGTCACATGAATTTGAAATCTATCCTGTGAGTTGATATAGAGAAGCTATTAAAACAAGACTTACTCTATGTAAAATCCATGTTTTCTTCTGGCTTTCTTTCTTACAGTTGAGGAGGATGTGGGCACCGTGTTGATCCCAGTGGTGAGGAGAGTGGGCTTATATGGACTGGTCTCAGCTCAGTTCACTTCTAGAGGCCTGAGTGCAACCCCTGACCTCGACTACATCCTGAAAAATGGCTCAGTGACGTTTGTCCATGGCCAGAATACCAGCTACATCAATGTCACCATTATAGATGACCTGGACAGGTAATTAAAATAAATTCAAGACTATAATGAGTGAAGACATTATTTAATTCTAACTTATCACTGTAATGATCTCCCCCAGTGAATATGCAGAGATATTTGAGGTCCTGCTGGTTGAAGCTACGGGAGGAGCAGTTATAGGCTCTCAACAAGTTGCTAGGGTAACCATCGCCAAGAGTGACTCTCCAAGTGGCGTGGTCCGTTTCCTCAACGAGAGCCTAATCACTGTGGTCAATCCTAACTCCACTCTCAAACTCAGTCTTGTTCTGGAGAGAGCAGGAGGCCTCGTGGGCAACGCAACGGTACGCGGAACAATATCTTCAGTTCTCTCAGCAATGGTTGCTTGCAGTTTACTCACAGAAGTTTTTTCTTCCATCAACTAATTCAAACTGGTTTTAACTTCTGACAGGTTGCTTGGATCATCCGTGGCCCTAACAGCAGAGAGGTACTTCCTCCGTTTAATACAGACATTAGAGAGCCTGTGAACGGGTCCTTCTTCTTCAGGGATGGAGAGGAAGGTGCACGCGCCATAGAGCTGCGGATTCTCCCCCACGGGGAAGTGGAGGTGGAGGAGACATTTGTTATAGAGCTCAGCATTCTGTCTGGAGAGGTGGATGTTGATCCTCAGGCTGGTTCCATCACACTGAAGGTACTTTGTTGTATAATGCCTACAAGGTTGATTTCACCATCATGAATCAGTTTTTTTGAAGAAGGAATATCACAATTTGATTCCCAAAGTGCTTTTTCCTGAAGGAAAAATAATGAGATGTAAGCCTCAGCACCTTACTCACCCCTACTCTCTCCTGATGTGTCTCCCAGATAGAGAAGTTTGGTGACCCAAATGGTATCGTCCAGTTTACTGAGGATGCTCTTCGAGACCGTGTCTACAATGAATCCACAGAAGCAGAGGGCCCGTTCAACATTTCCCTGTTTATTACACGCAGAGAGGGTGTAATGGGTAACATCACGGTAAGATTACACCAATATTACACCTATTTTTTAGCAATCATATCCATTATCAGTGCTTAAAGGCAGAATGAGTAGGATTTACTACTAGACTCATACAAAAATAATCCATTTCAATCAAAACTTATGACCCACTAGAAGTGTTTGGTGGTGTCTGTATCTGCAGAGACCCTGTCCTCTGAATGCATTTTCTTATTTTTCTGTGATCGGGACGTTTCTGGTCATCAACCTCTATAAAAATGTAGTAGAAATGCCAAGCGGACAAAGCTCGTTCCAAAACGAGAATGTATCTGTGGTTGGCTTTCACCTGCGGGCGAGCACTCTAACCGCGGTCCAGTTGGGCATTTGCTTCTGGTGTCATTGAGCGTCCTGGTGTTTACAAACTGCAGCCGACAAATTCTACTCATTCTGCCTTTAAATTAGCTGAAATGTATTCTTTGTTGCTAATGTTAAAGTTTAAACACAACCTCACTTTCTGTCACACCTCAGGTGCATTGGCAGATACAGAGTGACTCAGATATAGCAGGTGACTTCCTAGCCTTAGCTGGCTCAGCGGTGATCCCGGAAGGCCAAAGGGATGGGGAAATTGTCCTCAGCCTGATGCCTGATACGGTGCCAGAGCTGGAGGAGCTCTACACTGTCCAGCTCACGGCTGTGGAGGGTGGTGCTACTCTGGATGCCAACCCAAACCTCATCAGGACACGCATCAGGTTTGTCATATTGACTTCCAGGTAAAAAAAAGCCTAAAATTTAATTAACTTTAAATTAATCTTCCTCTCTCACCCGTAGGGTGCGTGCTAATGATGAGCCCCACGGTGTCTTTTCCCTGAACCCTGAGCAACAGTCTATAATGGTAGTGGGGTCAGGGTCTGAGGTCACCAGAGCTCTGGTTATCAATGTGACACGGCTTGCCGGGCTGTTTGGCAACGCTAGTGTGGGCTATAGGATCAGTGGAGGGATAGATGAAGTGATGGACATCGGAGAGATACTGGGAGGACAAGCTGAAGGAAGGCTGTTCTTGAGAGAGGGACAGGCCTTCAGTACTATCACTGTGCCCATCAGCAGTCAGGTAAGGGTGATCATGCTTATGCAGAGACAAGCTGAATACAGACTTTAAAATTCTTTGAATGATTACAGAGTTCATAATTATCATAGTTTACCGGTATATTGTTTTTAGGCACTAGTTTTACTGATTTTCTCTCTGCAGGTGTTTTTGTCATTGGGTGAGAGCTTCACAGCAGAGCTGACTGATGTCAGACTAGTCGGTCCTATCCTCGGCCCTCCGCCTCGCCTCCTTAATGAGGCCAGCGTTGCTACGGTGATTGTGCCCGAAGAAGCTGCCAGCTCACAGGTGAGTTGTGGTTGTGTTTTTTGCTTGTTTGTCGATATATGATTTATCTGTGAGGGAGAAATTGCCCCCTCTGCAGGGCACTCAGGATGCAAGACTTGCTACCTTGCTCAAAGACATGAGAGTCAATTCACATCCGGTTATTTAAATATTCTTAGGCCACCAGACAACAAACTTGCACCACATTTCTCTGGAGTCTCTCACTTTAATGTCATTAAAACATTCATATAACCTCTATAACAGAGTTAGTGGTGAGTCTTTGACTGCTCTGTTAGCACTCTAACACTGTTTCTTATCAAGAAATTTGAAAGGTCCATGTAACACAACACATAACACATATATTTATAACAGATAACTTTCTCTATGAGCAACAGAATATTTTATCATACTGATATGTTTAATCCCATGCTTGTATATCTCTCCTTACCTCTTATATTCTATTTATTTATGTACAGCTCAGTGCTGTTAGAGACAACAGTAAACAATAAGCATTTTAATGTATTAATTTACTAGTTTTGATGGTAGAGGAGGCAACAAGATAACAGCATTATTAACTGTCTTCTCTCACATATGTTGTGCAGGTTGGCTTTGCCTCCCTGGCTCTGCAGGTTTCAAGTATTGAAACAGGGACATGTGAAGCAAAGGTGACACGAACGGGGCTGTTTGGGGACATCAGTGTGCAGTGGAAAGCTGGGTATCCTTCAGGACAGGCTCCTCCGGGGCTCAGACTGGGAGCAGTCACCCCAAGTTCAGGTAAAAAAACCTTGAATTGTCACACATTATCTCAAACCGCTTGCATTATTTCTTTCAAATGATTTTAAGATGATTGAACAATCAATGATTTGATATAGAATTTGTCCCTATTTAAAATGTTTAGTAGTGTATGCCTTTCTGTTTCATCAGTCTGGTGATCAGGCTGATACCAAACACAAACATGGACTAATGACAGATGCCTGCATTCTTACTGTTGGTAATGTGCTACTTTCCTCATATTCAGGCTCACTGACCCTGGCCCATGGAGAGAAGTCTAAAGCCATATCTCTGACAGCTGTTGCTGATGCATCTGAGATGGCTTCCTATGCTATACACCTCACTGCTGCTACCACCAGCTCTTCTGCAGCCAGCTCTGTCAAGCTCAGGTAATGGTTTCACAGTGGTCTGAAGTTGTGGTAGAGTAAATACATGTTAACTCGGAAACCTGCTGCATATTACAGTTATTAGTTAGAGAGGGGGAGTATAGCGTTTATGTATTTCTTTTTCTAAAGATCATCTATGTTCATTATCCTCCCCTTTTTAGTATGTACCGCTTCTTCAATTTCCTTTGCTTTTTATTTGTCTATGTCAAATGTAGCCTCACTCTGATGTTGGTCTCCCTGCACAGGTCAGGATTTACTGTGGCAGAAGTGGAGCCATTAGGAATCTACCAGTTTGCCCCTGATTCCCGCCAGCTGGTCATTGCAGAGGACATCCAGACTATAACACTTTATGTTCAGAGACTCTACGGTTTTCGTAGCAACACCACCCGCCTGTCCTATATGACGGTAGCAGGCAGTGCCGAAGCAGGAGAGGACTTTATTGCAGTGCCAGACGGCCGTTTGGTTTTTGACTCACCTCGCCAAATCAACTCTTCCTTACGCCTTTCGATACTTGACGACTCCCTTTCAGAGCCCGATGAGTACTTTCACGTCAACCTTACAGATGTTCAAGTCCTTACTCCAGACTTAGCTTGGGCAGAGACCTCTCCTCGCCTCAACCCTCAGCACAGTGTGGCAGCTGTCACCATCCTAGCTAGTGATGTGACCGGAGGAGTGCTGAGTATTGGACCTGGACTGGTCCAGACTCCTGAGGACAGGGATGAGGAGACCGAGCAGGAGCGGCGGGTGGTTCTGAGGGTGCGCAGGTCCGACAGTGTGGTTGGAGCTGTGAGGGTTCAGGTCCGAGCATATGGAGGTGTGTGTTTGTTTTGTAGCACTGCTTTAAAGCTCCATTGTAGTATATGATATTGTACTTTACTGTGATGTTTACATTTTTGTGTTGCGATGCACTTTTATCCAGATGGAAGTACAACACCTCTTCCCTTCACTGTGGACCCTGTCGGGACTCTTGCAAAAGAGGAACAGGACTTCCGCTTGGAGTCCACCATCGTGTCCCTTCAGGCTGGTCAGAATGAAACCGAGGTTATCCTCCTCATCCTGGATGACTCCGAGCCTGAGGGACAGGAAGTATTCTTCATTTACCTCAGTGATCCAGAGGGAGGAGCGCAAATCACAGACAGTCCATATCAGGGCTTTGGAGCTTTTGCCAAGATCACTATCCTTGGTAAAATAACGAGAAAAAGATCTTTGTTTGAGATTGAAAATAAAAAATAAGTAGTATTTATTGCTGTTTCGCTTGCAGTGTGTTCTAGCAAATAGAAATGATGGAACATATTTATTTGTTGGTATGTATTCTGGACTGTATCATCTTCTGTTTATAGCTCTAGACTAACCCCAAGTGTGTCTTTTGGGTCTAATCAAATCGACCAGCAGACAGACATGTTTGTTATCTCAATGAGTGATTCAGTGTTCTTCTCCGGTTTCACTAATGCCATTTGATTTGCATCAGGTCACTGCTATATTAGTCCCCAGCTGCTATTTTGGTCCTCGCCTCTCACATAATCACTGCAGTGGGCAGATTATTTGATTATCCTGCCTGTGTGATTGATTAGAAACTAAAATGATTGTGTAATTGTCAGGTTATGAGGAAATTAATTTGTACTCTTCATCTCTATTTTTCTCCATTTGCTCATATCCACACCAGGGAGTGACTTCCATAACGGCATTGTAGGGTTTAGTCTGAACTCTCTGATGGGTCAAGTTCTGGATGAGGATTCAGAGAACAGAACTGCCCTCCTCTATCTGCAGAGACAAGAAAACAGGTAATAAAACAACACACTTTTTTTTTTAACCTTTTGGTCAAAAGTGGAGAAATGAAACATCTTGCTGTCAAGATCTTGTTTGTAGTTATAGTATGCTCTTCCTCCCTCTGTTCAGAGCCTTTGAGGATTTACAGGTCTTCTGGAGAGTTACCTTTAGCAAGGCTGCTCTAACTCTTGTCAACAATGGAGTCAACCTAACCAAAGAACTGGCGCAGACTTCAGGAACTGCGCTGTGTAGGAGAGGAGAGATACTCTGTGCTCTCGCCGTGGATGTCCAGGATGATGAGGTGAGAGAGGCCCCCGGTGAAAGCAGTGCTATCTCGCTGGCCTTGAAATCCTCAATCCTACATTTACGAGGATAGATTACAAATTTGGTAGAATAACGATTTATCTGTGTATTCATGAGAAATGTTGTGGTGCACAAAATAAAACAGTCACCCATCTGTGTTGCCGTAGGAACCAGAGCAGCAGGCATGGTTCTTGGTGGAGATTTACCAGGTGGGTGCTGGGGCTAGCATTAATGAGACCACACGTTTTGCCAACATCACCTTGGTGGAGAGCGACGATCCACAGGGCATTATATACTTTGCCGTGGGTCACAGACTGCCCATCGCCACTCTGACGACCACGAGGCTCAGGCTCCAAGTCTACAGACGAGCAAGTACAGCTTCAGTCATGACTGTACAATATCGCACACTGGTAAGTAACAAACACGTGTGTGAGTAATTAAGCACAAGCATACATATGAATATACACATACGCACAGTAAAATATGCACACAAACAGCAATCAGCTTTGCCTTGGAGGTGTCATTCTGCGTAGAAGGAAGTCCCAATGTGATTCATCATTGCAACACCTGAACAATGCTTCTCTGTTTCTGTCTGATGTTGTTATGTTGACCTGATTTATCACGAGTTTCAGCAGAAACAAATCTAATGATTTATTGGTCTAACTTGTCTCTTTCATAACACTTCTAATTATTTAGGCCAGTCAGAAAAACTTGATAACTTGATCTGCGTACTACAACTGAGCACCAGTGTTGAGATGTATACTGCACAATGTCGGTATTTTTCCTCACTTGTTTTCCTCATGAAAAAATCTTGGAAAATTCGAGGAATGATGAGGACATGTTAATGCTTACTACTTCTAAATTGGGACACTTCTTCAGAGCAGTTTAGAGGAAAATTTAGTCATAGTTGAATTCTAATTGTAATGCAGAAATGCTAGAAAGACAAACACCAAGAGTACCAACTTTGCCTGATATAATGCTGATACACAGATCTTTTGAAACGGAGGGCCATGAACTAAATTGCATTTTGTAGTTATTTTTCTTTTCATCTGATTGTGGTCTTCCCTTTAACCAGTTATACTGTCTGTATTAATAGTAGTTATGGTTTATTTGATGTTTCCTCATCTCCTCTTTGATCTCATTGCCACCCTCCTTTTCTCTGAAGCATCATGATAAGAGATATCTTTGCTACAAGCAGCTCAGGGGCACGAAGTACTCACTGGCACTCTCACTTTTTGATATCGGAGATCAAAGTTAAGGAGTGTCTAGTGCGCTAAACAAAAACCCCACTGAGGCACATGGCCAGGTCAACTCCTTTCATCTATCAGAACTAGAGCATATTGCAAGACAAAAGGATGTTTGATGCATAGTAAAAGCCCATTTGGTTTACTCTCACAATATGGTCAACTTCACTCATCTACATGTGCTGTTATTGAAATGCAGACCACCAAATGTGAATTATGCCCTTAATCGTCTAGAGTAATCTGACATACAGTAGTTTCTATTTGTGTTAATCATGTAGGTTTATTTTGCAAAACAATGGCGACTCCATCCAACACGAAACCTTTCTGTTTCTCCTCTAGGAGCTCCCCAGGGAAGAGGTTGTGGGTCCCTTTATAATCCGGCCTGCTAAAGCAGGGATGGACTTCCCTAAACAGGAGGGTAGGCTAACCTTCGATGTGGGCCAGCGTAAAACATCATTGGACATTTCCCTCACCCCTGACCTTGCCTCATCCATGCCCACACCGAAGCGCTTCCAGGTGGAGCTCTTCAATGCTACAGGGGGAGCCAGAGTGCACCCTCAGTTTGGGCTGGCTAATGTGACTCTGGTGTCAAATGCAACAAGTGAAGCTGTGTGGCTTTTACTGGACCAGTTGCATCAGCCTCTCAACTCAACTATATTGAACCAGGTGCTGCAAGGACTGATCGATAAGGTCTCTACACCTCTCTATCGTGAGCAGATGGCCGCTGTGCTCGAAGCTCTGGGGAAGGTAAGAGGGTTTGAGACTGAGGACAAAAGCGTTTCCTGTAAACTGATATCAGATAAAGGAGCAGATAAAACTGTGTGATAATATATAATACCTAATACCTACTAGTGATTTTCTTCTGAAAGCACAGGTCATTTTCTCCAGCATGTCATCACATTGTCCAATGATGGAAACACTTGCTTCTGCATGATTTTATTTTTTCACCACACTCTGTGTCAGACAGATCTCCGCTTAAGGGCATACATAACCCCCACTCTACGACTCTGATAGATCTAAGGGCCGGTTTGTCATCTGAAAAGGTCCCAGCTGTCACTATATGAGCGCTGCTATTACCACGCTTCTTTGATGTTGGAGTCTACATATTGAGCTT
>CAKAOI010046390.1:0-25829 GCA_916701655.1 Sebastiscus albofasciatus
CCTGTGGGGCAACTGCATGCTGAGTGAGTTCAAATGAGTGTAAACCTCTTGTATGTACAGAAGTTAACAGGAAGCATGCCTCTCAAAACAGACAAAGACCGCCAGACTGTATTCATAAACTAGGAGACCGAACCACGAGGGAAATGCAGGCTATTGTTAAAACGAGTCTCTCTCTGTCGTTGCTAGCTAACAACAGAAACCACAGCATCCTGTCCCTCTAGGGGACTCGTCCTCTCTGGGGAGTCCATACAGTCAGCGCAGCTCCCCGCGCTCAGCTTACATCATCCACTCCTGAGATAAATACTGTAGTGCAAGAGTTGTGTAAGAAAACACATGGTGAGACATGACACACAAGGAAACAGGTCTTGAAATAGGCTCCCACAATGGTTCAACCATAATTTCATATATTCATGGCTAAGCATGAATGGGTCTATCTTGAGTTAAGATAGTATTCATAGCTTCTTTTATTCATAGTGTACAGTGAATGCGTTTGTATTCTTCTCGTCTCTAAGGCATTACCTTTCTTTCTTTTTTTAAAAAAAATCTGTTCCATGCGGAAACACGGTCTTTCCGTTATAAAGTGACTTTCTGTGACTTCTTCATTTTCACTGATGCAGAACCAGTCAATTTTAGCATCATTTCTGGTCAAAGCTGCGCTTGCTTGGTCTGTATGCAAAGAGTTCATTATAAATAATTAAGAGATCTGAAGTAGCTTGTCACACGCACTGTCATATAGTATTTCTGTAGGAAAAGCGTGTTCTTTGAGCTTTCATGTGCAGACGCTACATGAAATGTTTATCCACCATAAGTCTTGACGGATGCTCAGACATTTCTGAATTATGCATGTTCTCATTAGCACATTTTTTCGAGATCTTAAATTCTCCAGGGACTAAAAAACAAAACTAACTTTTGCCCATGTGTGAATGTGATTTTTTTTTTTTTCTGCCTCTCGATGCGTGTGTGTGTGGGTGTACATGCGTGTCTGTTCAACAGCTCAACAGAAGATGGAGCCACACGGTCTGTACCGTCCTCCGTCTGAGGAGAGACTGTCTCCGGGCCAGCAGCCCCCGTCCCCCTGCGTTAAAGGCAGCCAGAGGGTGGTCACCCTGGCGCAGCACATCAGTGTAAGTTCGCTCAACCATGGCATTACAAATGGCACAATAACAAACAATACTCATATCTTAATATTTATGTGGCATGTTTCCCAAGTGGTTTTAAAGTGCCGAACGGTATAGGTATTCCATTTCTGACATGTCATGTCTTGACGTAAACAGGAGGTGATAACTAAAGACTACACCAGGCAGCAGCAGCAAAGCTACCACGGCTCGCCTGTCCTGGACTTGACCCGTCCACCTAGTGCCTCCCAGCTCCCACCCACCTCACAGGAGTCTGCCCAAGGGTCCCGGTATCAAGAGGGCCTTGGTGGAGAACGCAACAGAGACCGGTAGGAGTCACTCTGGAACAACAGAAATATGTGTTATTAACTCTGTGTTATTAATGTTCATCATGTAAACAATTCACCAAGGATTGATCGTTTTGGATCGATGTAGCTTACGTTGTGATTGTATCTGTCTTTGTTTTCTCCGCAGGTCTCCTCCTCAGCCCAAGACGTCACCCGTCAGTGTTTCAAATGATGGAATTGAACCGGTGTCTCCTGCTGGAGCCAGTTCTGAACCGGAGGTCCAGGGAGGGGGCTCCTACTCAAACGAGCCGGGAGAGCAAGGGTAAGGGGCCTCGAATCCATTGTTGTCAATGTAGACGCGTGGTAAGCGTGCTCAAAAGCGAGAGCGACGAGATAAAAGCAGTTCAACTATTGGAACGCAGCAACGCGGCGCTGTCATGTGACGAGGAACAACCAATCTCAGCCAGCAGATATCTTTTCTTTCTTCTGTAAATACCAGCCCTACAGTAAAGGAGAAGTTAATCATTTTAGTGCAGGACTACCCAGAGCTTTACGATCTGTCCCACGGACTATTTTACTGACTTCACCCTTTCCACCCAAGAACGTCACAACATCTGGGTGAAAGGTGAGCCAAATTGACACAGACAAATCGAGCAGTAAAGCTACTGTGAGGGTTTTACGGTGTTGTTTTTTTTTTTTTGGTTTTAAAATAAGCACTTCACCAAATAGTAAAACTTTGTTGGTTTGAAAATAAAGACCAGAGTTCATTCCTCTTAGCATTTTGTCCCCAATATTATCAACGTAGGACGCTCTGTACACTTTCTGGTGTGTTTTTTTTTGTGAAACACAGTGCTCCTGGGATATTTAGTGTTTGTTTTCTGATGGCACTCAGAAATCCATTTATCTTTAGTCAGCGAGGCTTCCTGCTAAATTACAGAAACTTCACCATCATGGTCATCACAGTGCGCAGGTTTTGGTTGCTAAGTAACGACAGGCACAACAGGTGCGCAACCTCCCAATTACCTTGGATGAAAGCGGCACACCTGGCGTTTTCCTCGCATTTTTAGACACAACATGTGAACAGCCTCTTACAGGTCGTATTGCTGTAGCTAATAAACTATGTTCAGTTTATGATAGACACAACTTTTATAACATTTTGATTAGCAGGGCTGCAATTATTGATCTTTTCCATAGATGAATGTTTGAATAGTTGTTTGATGATACAAGGCGGCCAACATCTATGTCAACAACAAGCAGGCTATTATATACAGACATGCTGTAAATGACAGCTCCACCTTTTAGCTGAGATTCACTGTAAGATGGAAAATGGTTGAGATGTCTCCCCTATGTTGCGCGGAGGTTGGAGGTGGATCTAAGGGGCTTCCAGAGAGGGGTGCTGCTTCCCATTTTTAAAAATAGGGACTAGCAGGTGGGCTCCAGTTTATCAGGTGTCACTTTGCTAAGTCTCCCTTGGAAAGCTTATGCCAGGATGCTAGAAAGAAGACTCCAGCTAATTGTCAAATTCAGGACACAGCTGAGGAGTGAAGTGTCCAGTTTAGTTCCACCTCTGCTTTGTGTCAATGATGAAGCCCTGAGTGTCTGAACCTCCAACCCTTAGCTGAATATTCACAGGCACAAAGTGGCATATTACCTCTTCCAGGGTGGGAGTCATGTGCTGTCCTGATTTTAGAAATGATTTATTATGATTAAGGGGTCTCAATTTATCAGCCAATTGATGCTCCAACCCTCATCTGAGGTCATGAGCCTTGGATGACCACCAAAAGAATTAATTTGCAAAGATAAGCGCTGCCTACAAATGGATGATTCTATCTGCTATCTCATTTTGAGTGTGTCATGGTTCAAATACCCAGGAAGAGCATCTGATGCCTCCATTTTGAGGAATACCCGATAAGAGGCATGTTGTTTCTAAATTTCAATTTACCATTGTTAACCTGGCTCTCCTTTCCCTCCTGCAGAATGGGCTCCCGTTCCCCTCCCAATGCCTCCCAGCCTCCAGCTTTCTTCAGCAAGTTGACCGAGAGCACCTCCGCTATCGTGAAGTCCAAGAAACAGGAGATGATCAAGAAGATGACGGTGGTGGGAAACGAGGTGGATTTCAGTAAGTCTGACCTCAGCACAGGCAGGAGTGCACAGTTGAAGACCGTACTTTACCTGTGATTTAATAAAGAGAATGGCCTTTTAAAAAGAAACCCTGTTCCCACCTTCAGATGCCGGTCAGCCAGGAACAGAGATCTTCAACATGCCGGCGTCTACAACTGCAGGTAATCTTTTTTTAAACCTCATCAATTATTAAATTGATTTGAAGTGAGAAGACAGCTTTTCATGACACAAGAGTGGCCACCCAATCCCCCACCCTTATCCTAAACATGGAGTTCTCTTAGCTACTAACCTTTTGCCTTCTCTATCCGACTGCTTGTGTTCACACTACAGCTGTTGTGAAAGACGTACAGAAATCTTACAAGGTCTTAAGGTGGTGTGAGAGGTGGCGTTTACACAGGAAATTAACTTGACCTGTGTTCCCACGTGACACAAGCGAGCAAAATTGCTGGAGCACTTATGACAGAAGATGCTTGCAAGACTTTGGAGAGAGAAATTCATCCCCCTTCTCATCTCCATCCTCTGGGCAGCCTCCAGGCACCACTGACCTACAGTATACAGTGCCCATGGATAGACTCAAATATGAATGCAGCTCAAATGCAAAGAACCTTTCTTCATTAAAGATGTTTGTCTGTTGCAAACAATGATGATGTAAGCAAGTGTGCACACGCAGTTTGGCAACGGATCCTAGCATGTAACGTTAAAACCAGCGAGAAACTACGAGCATACACTAGATCCTTAGAACTACATTATCTGTGGTCATGTACAGAACGTCAAATACCTTGACATGGACTCAGAGTGTTGAGTTAATTGAGTTTTAAAATGGGCGTTACAAACGTGTCCTCAGTCCAACAGTAGTCAACATGTTTAATAACTTGCAGCTATGGACGCCGCCGGTGTTTTGGGTTAATGAGTGACCGTGTAAACTGGTGACTCTCAGCTAAATGCGTCATGGTTTAAATTAAAGTTATATTAATTATTATCTACGTTAGCCATTAACATTAGTTACTACGAGCAACCACGGACGCATGCCGCTGAAAGTCACCAGTTAGCACAGTCACTCGTTAAAACGAAACACCCGTTGCTCCGACACTGTTGTCGGAATTCTGTAGAACTCGAGTCCGCTGTTGAAGTATTGATTCTGACAACCGAACACGCAACAACCAGACGTTCTGATGCTGGTAACAGTTTCAAAAGCTAACTCGTCTGGATGGCTGGGGCAAAACGCCACTTGCGTTGCCCACAT
This sequence comes from Sebastiscus albofasciatus, assembly GCA_916701655.1. Lineage (NCBI taxonomy): Eukaryota > Metazoa > Chordata > Actinopteri > Perciformes > Sebastidae > Sebastiscus > Sebastiscus albofasciatus. The sequence continues at coordinate 4,767 of CAKAOI010046390.1, forward strand.
GCACACGCATATTTTGAATGTGGTTCTGTGACTTCCCCCTCTTCTTCCCCCTCTTCCTGTATCATTAGCTTCATGCCCTCTCTTCCTGCTCCTGATCACACTCTGTACTTTCAGTCCCTTTCTCCGTCTGACTTGTTTAACACTCCTCCCTCTCACAGGACCCGTGAGCGTCCGCTGCCACCCACCTCCAGAGACCCCCGGTAACTCAATAGGCCTGGAGGCCATTATAAGGAAGGCCTTGATGGGCAAATACGACGAGTCCGACTCTCCATCCAACGCTGCTAACCCGTTGGGTTCCGCTGTGTCTGCTGGTATGCCTGTAGCCGACGGACGCGTTGAAGACTTTTTCTCACAAGGTGCGACATCCTCAGACACTTTTGTATTTTGTCTGTTTTCTTCAACCCGATAAAGTTTTGCTCATCCTGTTCCCAAAGGTGCAATTTACGGCTTTCAATTTGACCTACCCTGTCTGGGTTTCACCATCATCTGCCTGAGGAAATCTTTTTCTACCTTAATCCACTATATTCAATGAGTCCCCATTTTATAATTTGGCTTGTATGCTTATTGACTGTTTTTACACATTACCAGTTATTTCTTTAAGTCTTCTATGAAGCCTTTTGTAACAGTATTATCAAACAATAATTTATTATAATAGTTCAAGAAAGATACCAAAGGACTGAAAAGTCCATTTTGTTACATGTTTTCATTTACAGTATGCACATAACATACTGTACTCTTCAACCAGAACTAATGCAGTTGCAGTAGTTCTTCAGTTATACTGTGTGGGACAACAGGTCGGGTAGAAGGAGCCGCTCTCAACAGAGCTGGAAATGTTGTGTACAGGATTGTCACACTGGAGGTTTAAGCTCTTCTCTGCTTGCAGGTGGGGGGAAGTCCTCAAAGGGCAGCGGGCGCTCTAATGGGCGGAAGGCCAAATCTCCAGGACCAGGCCTGTCAGGCGGGGAGAGGCCATCCTCTGTGTCCTCAGTCCACTCTGAGGGAGACTGCAACAGACGAACTCCTCTTACCAACCGTGTCTGGGAGGATCGGCCTTCATCCACAGGTAGAAAACCCCGTTTTGAGACTCTTGATTGATTTACTATTAACTGATTCGATACAGTTTCTGTTGAGGTGGTTATCTGGAAAAGTAGAAAATGTCTTAATAGTTCCCCGTCGGAAAGGCCTGTCTGATGGCAAGGTAAAGCGGTGAAATTATTCTAAATATAGTGTATATTTAAACTGATTGATTGTTTTCAGGTGGTTAAAATACGTTTTTATGCTGCTCCCGTCCACAGCCGCTTTATCTTGCCCTCAGACAGCCCTTTCCGACAGGGAACTGAAGCCGTTATATCGCTCTCTTCAAAGCCACCAGACTCCATTCACAAAAACAGTAACTGCTTTTTGCTCACGGCTGAGTGGGCCTTTCCTTTTGAAAACCCCCGGAAAAGAACGCAGATGGAGTCGACCTTTAAACTCTTCATAACAATTCCGTCATTCTGCTTTTTTTGCAGGCTCAACACCAACTCCCTTCCCGTGTAATCCGTTGATAATGCGTTTCCCCAGCGGGACCGTGTCCGCTCCCTCGCCCTCCTCTGGCCAGCTCGGGGGCCAGGGCCCGGGGCCAGGACCCGGACAGGGCCGGTCCTGGGAGGAGGAGCCCAAACCTCTGCTCATGTCTCAATACGAGACCCTGTCTGACAGTGAGTGACCCGGAAATCTATCGTACCACAAGACCACCGCTAACCAACTCTGTGCTGCTGCAGCAACACACACAGACACACACACACACACACACACACATACATACACACACACACTCACACACACACATACCTGCTGAGGCGTCTGCAAACCTACCCCACACCATTCCACTCTACATTTCCTCCGTCAGTCGTCAAACAAGGATCGTGTCCTTCTCCTTTCACACACCTGAGACGCCAAGCAGCGATGAGCTGAGACACTGCTGCTCCGTGTGTGTGTGTGTGTGTGCGCGTGTGTGTGCGTGTGTTTGCACTTACGTGTTATGCATTCACTCCAGGACTACTCTAAAGGACAAATCACTTCTTTTTTTTTTCCTTTCTTTTTTTAACTTTGCTACTTTTCCTCACTGGCCTTATCAATATAGACACATTGACCTGCACCTTTTGGGTGCACCGTCTCTAATGTGCTGACACTTTGCGTGGAAGGGACTCCAAGGTCGCGGTGTCGGTCTGGTCAGGAGCATGACGACGGCCGCTCTAGTGACAGATTTTTGACCCCAGATCTGACCTGAGAGCGGCGGCCCACACACAGCGAGGACCCTCTCACGTTTCTTCACGGTGAACTCCAGGTGCAGGCGACCTGTGCACTGCTACCACTACAAGAACACGCGCGAGGCGACGGGAGGAGAATCAACATCTTGTTTTTTCTTGTTTTTGGTTCTTTCTTTTGCTCCTTTTTAAATTCAAGTCAGTCCAGTCCTGTGTTTGGAACGTGAGCTGAGACCTTTAGTACATTTTGATGGTGAACTTTTGATGGTGTCATTTGTTGTCTATTATCTGCAATGATGTATCTTTTTTGGGGCGGGAGGGCAGAGATTATGCGGGGGAGGGTCATATCATTGGTTTACAGGGTAAACATGCTGTTCATTGCTGATGTCGTCATATATTAGGGGGGATGGGGAGGGGGGGTCCTGAGGAACGGCGAAGGCCTGTTGACTTCAGGCATCCACGTGGGGAGAGATGATTTGCCAGACGGATGGCACTGAAACAAGTGACACTTTCTCACTGTTTTTATATTAATCATGTCTGTGTTTGTTGAACCAGTTTTTGGATATTAAGCACTTAGTTGTCAGTCTGTTCACAACGGCATTTTTAAGAATCTGTATTTCCTGCGGCAGGTGAAAAATGGACTCAAGAACAGCATAGAAAATCCCACCGTGGAGGTATCCTTTAACACCTGTTTTATTTTGGTCTTTATCGCTCTCGCACTCAAAGCGACAATCACATTTTAGTGAACGACGACGAAGCCGCTTCGAGCGGGCGCAGACCAACCTTAAAGCTGCTTGAAAGGCAAACTCCTCAGCATCACTCGGAGTTCGCCGGCGTTGAATAGGTGACAAATAAAGCCATCTTTCTGTGACCCTCGGTCCACGGCGGCGTCCGCTTCAGCTGGCCCGCTACAATCCCGTCTAGGAGCTGTTGTGACGGTCTGACCTCTGACCTTTTTACTGCCTAGAGGAGGAGCTGAGACCCGACTCCTCACCCAGGCAGATTTTGTACAGTTATGAGATATTCCTAGTGTTAAGTGCCATTTATTTTACATATACAGTACTGAAGTTACCAAGTGACGCACAATTCTTTCTTTTAGCCCCCCATGACAGGGTTTATACTGTCCACGCAGGGAAATCTGGAAACAAAAACAGCAAATGAAACGTCCTCTTTTTGAAAAAGGAAAAAACATTTTGTGTGCATTTTTTTTCTGTTTCCAAATCCATCACAGCCTTAGTTTTTTTTTTCTTCACTCATTAGATTTATCTTCAAATCACAGGACACCTCACCTGGGCCTGCATCAAATGTTTTTCTCCACTACGAGACCCATTCAAGTGTACTTCATTGCACCCCCCGTGTTTGTACTGGTTAGAGGAAGTCGAGGGGAAGGCATTCAAAAGCATCCTGGTAGTTTTATGTAACATTAGTTCTCACAGTTTACTGCAGTATTGTAAAGGTCACCCTTCTGTGTAAATGTGACGAATTCTGTCCTCTGACTGAACACTCGACGGCAGTGAGCTTGTTTAGCGGTTTAGAAAGACTTACCTCTCTTATCTCTAGTTCATTTTGTCACAGTGGATTTCTCACAAACATGACTGTTATAGGACTACCTCCTCTCCCTCCTTCATCCTACCTGTCGTCGGTGAAGCATCCAGCATGCCACACCTGTTTGTTTTTTATTTTTTATCAAGACTGATGGAGGGTTTGTAATTTCATCAGGCAAGGCAGCCAGGCTTTGTACATTGGTCTCTCTGCGTGTATATCATTTATCCACTGATGAAATTTAAGAATGTGACGGTAAACAGACTAAGCCATATCCAGCTGTTCCCTAAACCGAAGACGCTCTAATAACGTTTTTAAAAAAAGTATACTGAAATGAATTTTAACATGCATCCATTTTTGTTTTTGTTCCTACAGTTTTTTGTTTTTTGATCTTCAATCATGTCACAAATCTTAAATAATCATTCAAAACGTGAAAGTTGATTGCTGATGTGTTTTCCCTGGACTGTCAAAGGGGGTGGGAGAGTGGGGGGGGGGATTGACATAAACAGTACATTGTTCAACCATTTTGTGCATAATGATTTTTTTTTTTTTATTATAACCCACTGTATAATAGCAAGGATTGTATATAAAACTGAAGAGATGTAAATATTTATGTGGCTTGCTTCAAGGTTGGTATTACAAACAAAAAAATAAAAAATAAAAGAAATATTCACATGGTTAAATTCTACATGCCCACCAGCAAGCTTTGTGGATAGCAGTGTAAAAATGAAAAACAAAAAAGACACTGCCTTAATGTTTAAATAAAAAGCTTATCGCCATTCATGGTCTCGGAGTCATGTTATTTATTGCTGTGTGTTTGTGTTGGGTTTCTGCATGCTCGCACTTTCTCGCAATTCATTTTGCCCTGCAGGGACATTTGACAGAGGTTTTCTCCAGGTTCTCCGGCTTCATCTCACAGTCCAAAGACATGCAGGTTAGGTAATTGTTGACTCTAAATTGCCTGTAAGTGTGAATGTGAGCGTGAAAGGTTGTCTGTCTCCATGTGTCAGCCCTGTGATAGTCTGGCGACCTGTCCAGGGTGTACCACCAGGGGGCAGTATAAGCATATGTTTAAACAGTTATACATTGAATGTGTTAGAAACAGAATTCTGGAGATACTTCATTACTAATAATTTTGCATAAATTGAAGAAAATGAAATGATAAAATACAGTCGTGGCCCTTGTTAATGCTGCAGTTACTCTGAATGTGATGAAGTGCAGAGCTCTCAGTAGTGTTTCTCAGCTGCTACTGGTCTCCTGTGATCTTCTGTACTATCACTCAGCATGTATGAAGGTCAAACTGTATGTCTGTTATGATCCCCCTCCTCCTTACATAACTCCCATGAGCTCTACAAGGTGACAATGTCATGAAATTAAGACTGTTATTAGCCTTCCTTTCTCAGTTTACAACATATAACAAAGTCCTTACATAAGTACAATATGCTGGGTAGTGGCTAGAAGGGAACCACCAAACAGGAGAAACTCTCGCGAGATAGTTAAGGTTAGACATTGACCTCGAACGGTTTAGGTTAGGCATTGACCTCAAACGGTTTAGGTTCGGCATTGACCTCGAACGGTTTAGGTTAGGCATTGACCTCGAACGGTTTAGGTTAGGCATTGACCTCGAACGGTTAAGGTTAGGCACTGACCTCGAACGGTTTAGGTTAGGCATTGACCTCGAATGGTTTGTCCACTATAGACCACTGAGATGAAGAGCAAATTTGGGCAAGCAAACCATATCTGAGGACATCATATAAAACATTATTTATGTTGTGGGGACTTTACTGTGCTGCTCTCAGTAGAGGAAAGTCTTCATGGATGAATAATTTAATGCTAAAACAACTTCCTGAGAGTCAATATTGAGTCCTGTAATGTCATGTGCATTTGAAATGGAAAACTGTATTTTTATAAATCCTAACTTTGGCTTGGAAACAAAAATGCTTGACCCGTCCCTCTCTGTGTCTGGAGAGCTTCCTCTTTCTTTCAGATGGACAATTTTAATCCTGTGCTAAGCCAGCCCAGTCGCACAGCAGTTTGGGAAATGGTATGTGATATATGTATTCGTGTACATAGACACAAATTTAATTTTTTTTTCGTGATGGTCAGCACAAAATCAATTTGTATGTAATCCGTATGTATGCAATTGTGATCCAGGAAGTATAAAGAGCGACAAACAGCACGTAGAAAAGAGGTCGGGATGGTTGTTTTAACCCAAACCACGATCATTCCCTAAACCTAACTAAGTAGTTTTGTCACGTAACTTACGCCTAACCAAGCCGATCTTTCCTAAACCTAACTGAGTAGTTTTATTTTGAAAAGACTGGAGCAGAAATTGACACATGCATCACGTGTTGCTGGACATTCGTAGGAAAACGCACGAAAAATACGTTGTTGAAAGTCATGCTGAGCGCGTCACGAAAAAAAGGGAACTTCGTGTCTATATACATGGATCAAATAGATTAAATTTCAACAAATGTACTCAACACAGCAGAATTAGGGTTTGGGAATTGCTTCTTTTTATTCATTTAGGATATACATCTTTTTAAATTATTTTCTTTGATCAGAACAAGAACGATGATTGACGTACAAAAATATAAAGAGAATTATGAAGTGCCTCGATGCCACATATACAACAGGAAAATATTTTACAGTAACAAAATCAAGTGTTAGGAAACACAAAAGTATCTCACATAAAAACCACCAACGCATTAAACTTGACACCAACTTTCTCTCATCATTCTCTGACATTTCGCAGACCATCAACACATAACAAAACTCTCCATCATCTTGCCAGGAACTTTACTGTTAAGTATAAAAAAGCCATCTTCAGAACGATTTCCTCATCTCATCTTTAATGTTTCTTTTGAAAGAGCAGATCTGACTTCTCTCCTCTTGTCTTGCTCTTTGTATTGCTACTTACTGTTCCCTCATTAAAACCCAGTACCCATCTTACAGTACTGATGCACCACCTCGGCTTCGTGCCCTCCGTGTGTCTCCTACACTTACCTGGAGGGTTTTTCAAACTAAAAAAAAAAAAAAATAACTAGACCGCAAGTTCAAAACCTCAGCTGAAAGTCTGGAAAATGGATTTGCAATGAAGTAAAACTGATACCTATGAAAATTTGAGGTAAAGTCTGAAGTTTCAATATTTGCCATTTTCTAAATATATATACAAGACAGACACAAAAAGAAGTCATGAAAAGCTCAATAAAAATCTATTTTACATCTCCAACAGGGAAATCTGATGTGGGTTCACTGCTACACTTTTTACATGTCGGTAATTACAGAGGGGTTGGATGCTTTTGAGCTACCTCGCATCAGAAACATGCCCAGAATGACAATTTGTTGATATCCGAAAACAACATTCGAAACACTCGGTTGCACCAGCTATTCGTAAATTCAAGCCTATAGTCATAATCTAAGTGTTTAGGTTGAGATTTATACTTCACTAAATCAAAAGGGGAGAAAATTGTATCACACAAAGTTGTTGTTATTAAATATGTGCGCCCAGCCAGGTGTAACTGTTAGCTTAGCTACTATACATAACGTTAGCTAACGGAACCAACTGACGAGCTAACGTTTGCCGCGTTAGCCCTGTTTAGGGTTAAGAGTATGCAATATGGTTGAAACATCTGCTGACACTTGGTCAGTTTTTAAATAAAATTTCACTAAAGTAACAAAATGACTAAAATTACTTAACGCGATATTAATAGACAATGTCAGATAATGATCGAATAACGTTAGCTAGGTTAGCATATACAAATATTGCATGAATACTAACACAGATTTCTCTATGTATGCACTCATAAATAAAACAATGTATTACCTACATTTACAAAAGATTACTAGGTAAGTTTAATATATCGTTTGCCCCCCTAATACTATAATTTTGTGACGCTACAGTGACTTAATGTTTACATCATTTAATTTGTACATAACGTTAGCTAACGGAATCAACTGACAAGGCTAACGTAGTTTTCTTATATATAACATGTTTGGAGTGGAGAGTTACGCAATATGGTTATAACATCTGACCAACACTTAGGAAGATTTAAAATCAAATTTCACTAAAGTAACAACACAACTAAAATTACTTAATGTGATGTTAATAATGTCTGACTAAATGACGTTAGCTAGGTTAGCATAATCAAATATTGCATGAATACTAACACTGAAAAACACAGATTTCTCTACGTATGCACTCGTAAATAAAACAACGTATTACCTACATTTACAAAAGATTATTAGTTGAGTTTAATATATCGTTTGCCACCTAAAACTATAACTTTTGGCGCTACATTCATGTTTAGCTACATCGTTAATTTTCTTTCGAGCTGCAGATGTTTCCTAGCAAGTATTCGCTAGCTAAGACTTTCCTCAAGTTTTAATGGCGCAACATGATTAATAAATCACAAGTTTAACGACTAGTGCACAAACTTAGTGATGCATTTACGAATAGCTGGTGCCACCTAATTCAGAAGTGTTAGCCTGTTATTTTGAGAGGCAGTTGAAACGTTGATTTCTTGTATCACACTAAACCATCCAGACACTTGCAGTTGGAAATTGTTTTTGTGTTTGACTGTCATGGAGAAGTTAGACGAGTGAGTCCCACAGCATCGGTACACTTTGTTCAGAGAGAGAAGTGACAGAGGAGTGATTCAAATTGTCAAACACTTCCCCCTGATTTTCTTTGCCACTTTGTGTGACGAGCTCGACCATCTGACACCAAAGCAGGCTCAAAACAAACAGTTTCACTGATTGGAATAAAAGCAAACCAGACAATGATTGCCACCGTTCTTAAAGGCCTTCATGCAAGTTCTCAATCATCTTGTAACTACTGTAGTTACAGGGAATGGGAATCGCGTAGCATTCTGGGGCGCGCCGCCTTTTTTTGGAGGGTAGCGTACGGAGCTACGCTGAAACCCATAACGTTACCCTACCTTTGTGTCTGACTGTATGCTATATATATATATACTACAATTCAGCTTTTGAATCGTATTCACTGTGCATTGTTTTGTGTTATTTGCCATTTGCAGTAAACAGCCAGCGGATGGCACTCTGACCCTTTATCCTCCAAAAGTGTCCGACTTGCTCTCGGTGACGTCACATTCCCATTCCCTATAGATGATGTGTGGTTCTGGTGAAGCAGATTAACTGAGTTTTTAAGTGTTCAACTCTTAATAAATAATAACTAAGGATGTTTTTTTCCCCAAAAAAACTTCATTGATTGTTGCTCTGCAGCCAAAACAAGCTGACAAAGAACCTGTTTACCAAAGCACCCTTAACTCCGACATTTACTTCACCAAAATATTCAGATTAAGTTTTAACAGACATTAGGATTAACAGGAAACCAAGTTTTTAAAGGCTTTCAAATATTCTCTGTTGTTATTGCGCTGTGATCCTTCAGATTTAATTCTAGAGACCACTCTGATGAATGAACAGGACACCTTGCAATGTGCCCTTGAGTTTAATTAAATGCTTGATCAGACTTAACAAGCTGCTGTTTGAACGTGCGTAAGGCTACAACAAAAGCAAGTGTTCTGTCTCAGTATGTGGAGATATTACAAAGAGATAAACTGTTTCAAAAATATCTTTGGTCCAATTTTTCATATGCAGTACTGAAATCCCCCCCAATGCAAGGTCAAGTCCACTGGGAGGACTGTGATATATAGAAAAACAAGTGCAATAAAGCCATATTAGAAAGCTTTGCATTGGTGTGACTGGGTTTGCGCAGGCTCGGCTGAAATCCACCGCACGTGTCATGTTGACTCTTCTCTACATACGCAGACGTCTACCGTCTGTTGCCTTCACTGAGGTTACAATACAACCTGAAAGAGAGCAAAGGCCACCAATTTGTCAGCTCTTGTATATTAAATAAGACATTAACCATTGAAGTGCAGCTTTAAACTGCCAGAGGACAGACTCCCTTTTTAAAGACTGCGTCAGTAGAAAGTCTAAATACAGGTGAAATGTCACTAAAGGGTTCCAAGAGTTTCCTCCATGGCGAGTAAAGATGAACAGAGTAGGGTTTTTAGGGGCTCCGGGTATTACTTGAAGTATTTCCCTTCCATTGCGGGCCTTCCCAAGTTCCTCGTCCTCCGAAACAAACCACCAGGCAGCCCTCTCCCAGTGCATTCTGGGCCCTACAGGTCCTCTGTGTAGATGATACAGGGACTGGTGTCCTCACTCGACTCCAGCTGCACCGTGGAGACAAACCAGCGGCGGGAGCCCGTGGCGTTGTAGTTGAGCGTGGTGCGGAAAGTGTTCTTGGCGTGTTTCGGGTAGATAATGGTGGTGCTCTGGTAGCTGATGGGTTTCTGCCTCGGCTCCAGGTACACCTGGGACTTGTAGCTCCTCCAGGTGCAGTTGCGCACCGCCACCACTGTCTCGCTGAAGGAGGTGGGCGTGGGAACGGGGGCGCAGAACACTCGGTCTCGGTAGTGCTTGTCGGAGTCGTACTTTACCTCGGAGTTGCACCTGGAAAGGAGATGACAACTCTTTAGAAACAAAATTGATCACTAGGTGGCAGTGTTGACAAGAGAATAATGATCAAAATGAGTGAACCAAACTCCATGTTGCAACCAATACTGTGTCTTCATTTGTCTAAGTTCCCTTACTTGATTTCCTGCTCTGGTTTGGGGTTAACCTCGATGCTTTCTCCGAAGAACACGGGGTGCATGCGAGTCTTTGGGTCCGTGCCCGTGGAGTTCAGCAGCAGGTAGGGCAGCTGTGCAGGGGAAAACACAAGAGTCACAATCTCATAAAAACATCCCTGAACTGCTGAACTGATTGTAACCAGCCTGCCAACATGTCCATTCAAGGAATTCTAGTAAAAAAAAATCCCAGCATGGTCGGGGGTTTGAGCAGAGCCAGGAACCCAAATTAAAAACATTGACTGCAGTCCCCACCCTCTGCAGGATCCTTGATCCGCCCTCATGAGAACTACTCGCCTTGTCCGCGGCACGACTACTGCTACAGCAACAATTAGACAAGAAGCACAGCAGTCGGTCGTGGCAATGCTTCCATTTTAATTCAGATAATTACACTGTGTGGGTCCAGCCAGATGAAGCGTTGGTGGTAAATCTCTTTCTGGCTGGCTAGAGATGTGTGGCCATGATGACACAGCCTGTGTGTGGAATGAAAATAGGCTTACAGATGTTGGGCCTACAGTAGTTACAGAAATGATGCTGTTAGAAAATAATAATGATTCTCTTTTGACCTGCCGCCTCCACAGGGAGGTCAGAGGTCTAATGGGAACGTGTTATCTAACTAAAAGACAGTCTCTTAACATGTCGCTGTGCCTTTGTCATATTCCTTGATTCTTAAGTAAATTCAGATTTTTAGGGTTCAAATGATCAAATTTCAGAGAGAGAGAGTTCCTATTGGCTGTTCATTCAACGGAGGCAGCTGTCACTCCCCTCGTAATTACGATCAAACAGTCAAACTAGGCAGCGCTGATCAAATATGAATCAATATTCTGTTACTGTAATGACTATTTCTTGCCTCAAATGTTTCCAGAAACATCTTGTAGTGTACTGTTTAGCTGTAAAATGAGAAAGTTTGCTCCGGCTGGTAGGCGGTGCTTGGTATCTCCTCAACTGATCTCAACACGGCGGCCACGTCACAAACTTTCTCATTTTACAGCTAAACAGTACACTACAAGATGTTTCTGAAAACATTTTATGCGAGAAATAGGCATTACAGTAACAGAATATTGATTCATATTTGATCAGCGCTGCCTGGTTTGACCGTTTGATCAGAGTTTGGGAGTGATTGACAGCTGCTCAGAGACGGCAAGACTTCAGCTCAGCTCTGATTGGTTGTTTTTCCTCCGGTCTGGGAAGTCTTGCAGATGCCGTTAGGAGCACCGGAGGACACAGAGGCACGTGATTTGTTTCAGATTACCTGTCTCATGCACTACTGTCAGGATATAGCGGCCGTTTTATAAAAACTTTTTTAATCATATTTGTTCCATTTCTACTCACTGCTGCTTTAAGTTCCTGTAGGAATCATACGAATATTCCTGCATTCATTTCCATGGGATTAATTCAGAGCACAACTCCAGATGGGATACAGATATACTGTACTCAACTAACTGTACAAACCAGCTCTGTTTTAATACTGACCCTTGACCTCTGAGTCGCCCCTCTGGAGCCATAAGGGGAAAAACAGAGCTGCACCAATCAGAAGCATGGGATACTGTCACACACCGTGAAGCAAGGTTGTAATTGACCGTTTTCTTTGCAAGTGTGTGTCTCTGACCGATCTGAATCAAATGGCACCCCGACCACTACTCCGGCACCTCTCACGTTACACGGGGGAGGCTGTCACATGCTACGGTTTGGCCGCGGTTAAGCGCACATGCCACTACAGGGGACGAGCAGGAACAGGCCAAGGGCACGGCAGCTCGTCTTACCTACGGCCCACGATCATCACCACCCACTATCTGAACGCCGGTGGAGTTGAAGTTGCACAGCTGCTAGTTTTGAACTGAAAAAAAAGTTAATCTTCAGGCTGCTCAGTTTCTGCTGCTGGTGCTTCATGACCTAAAAAAATGTCTTTACCTCCGCTGCTCCGGCATGGAGAGCATCCCAGGTATTTCTCCACGGTGTGTTCTGGCAACTTGTGCAAAGCAAACACTCGTGAATGGAGGGGAGGTCACCTCCAGGCAGCGGATCCCCCAGCATGCTCACAAAGCATAACCCCCCCCCTGGAAGCACATTTCTGCCCAGGAAAAATAGTCTGCAGCTGAGCAACCCACACAATGTACAATGCACAATGCAGAGCTGCAGTGAGAAAAACGCCAACTCAAACACACTTTTCCAACTGCTGGCCTTTTGGCGAAGAGAACTGACTTTGCATCCTGCGTTTGCAAGGACGCATCGGTATCACGCAGCGAGGCAGATTTAGAAAAAGTCATGAGATCTGTCTCCTGTCTGTCCTCCTGTCTAATCCACCTCAACTTGACCGGGTATCCTTGTACAGGACATGTAGTGTACTTATACAGCTCTGAGACATCCAAGATTACGTGACCACGCTCATCATGCATCTATTCCCTCTTCTTCAGTCGTTCATACATGTATTTTAAGAAGCATAAGAATAATTATCCCACATCTGCGTAAATTTGACCCCAGTTTGAAAACAGACTGAGGGTTACTCCGCGTTTAATTTAGAAGTGAGAGGTCATCAAACACTTATGCAACGGCGTGCAACCGCCCTAACAAGCCCCCTGCACTCTAAAATAGACCCTGAGGATTGTTCTTAGGTGGCATACAAAAACAACACATAAATAGATTTGGAAAAAAATAAATCGGGTACATGTACGCCTCCTCTCGTCCTGCCAACACACACTTGCAAACTGTAAATACCTATATCTGATGGAGAGGTTTGATTCAGGACTGATCTTTAAAAACCACAAAGCAGAGGAGACCTACTAATCTGAACCTCCCGAGGATTAGAGGATCTGTCTTTCTTTCTCTGCAAACCAATGTCACGCAACTTCCCAGGATGCAGCGCTGCATTTCTGAGGCCTCCCTCCCTCAGACACTTTAAAAAGCCACCCCGACCTGCGCTGACATGTTCTTGAAAGACTCTTTTTGAAACTGGGAGTGACCTGGAAATGATTTTCAATAAAATCAGCCCCGTCATGACACAAATCACTGCAGCGTGTCACTGATATGAAATTAGGCAATTATCATAAATCTTACAGTAGTTCCCATGGAATATATAATCTACTATGTGCAGTGTCATGTCTGTTCTCAGCTGAATGAGTACTAGTATTGCCTTAGGGTGCTCTGACTGTTTGAGTGGTGCATTTACAGTAAAGTACAGTTCTTGCACATATTGCTGGAAATATCATGAAGTTTGACCTTTTAAATCTAATTATCATAGACAACGCCCAAGAGCTAGTTGGATTTTTAAAGATATAATGCAAGAAATTTTAAAAAAAAGTGTACAACTAAATAGGTAAATGTAATAATGGTTGACTATTTGGTCATAAGTTTTTCTAAATATTTCAGTTTTATGTATGGGCTTGCTGAGACTGAGGCAGATATCTAATAGTGATATCGTGAACAGGGATACTTTTCATTGCTGGCATCAACTGCTACCACATCCACATACAGTACACGGTGTATTGAACATTACTAAATCCAGCGGGGCCCTGGTTTCCAGACGCTGATTTATTTTTTGCTTTAAGCCAACATTCATTTTTCATTCATTTTGAGATGAATCAGCTTCACATTATTCTCTGTTTCCTACAATTTTAACTAGAAATGCACGGCTACGGATCAGATATCGGGCCGATACTGACTCAAATAGCTGGATCAGGTATCTGTGATAATGGGCCCGATCTGTTCAATTCAATTCTATGTTTATACTACGAGACACTTCCATCAGGTGCGCAAACTAGCCTACTAATAAACATTAACACAAGCTAGACACGACATGACTTTTTAACACTTTTTCATAATCCCCAGAGTCACAATTCTAAAATGCAAATACCGAAAATCCCAAACATAAGACGATCTGATATAGAGGTTCCCAACTTGAGGGCTGTCAACCAACCAGAGATGAGTAACAAGTAAGGAAATAAGGAAAATGATGATGATTACCAAGGAAAGACTGTAAAAGCTATTCAAATGAAACAACCTGAGAATTAAATATCAGTCTTTGGTTAAATAGCTCGCCAGTCAAGACATGTGAAGAAGGGTTGCGAGTGGACATCGCTTCACCTTAAAGGGTCACAAGCCAGATTGGTTACCGATCTAATAAACAACCTAATTTAAAACGACAGTAGGCAGTATATTTTTGGCATCATTGGGCAACATGTCCATAATAACCTTTCAGCATATTGTAATTCAAGTGTTCTGAGAGAAAACTAGACTTCTGCACCTCCTCATGGCTCTGTTTTCAGGCTTTAAAAAATCTAACCTCTGACGCAAGACTTTGACCAATCACAGGTCATTTGGTCGAAGAGAGAGAGCGTTCCTATTGGCTGTGCCCTGGCTGGTGGGCGGTGCTTGGTATTTCCTCAACTGATCTGAGAGAGCGTTCCTATTGGTTCATTGGTTCATTCGCTAACTCTGATCAAACGGTCAAACTAGGCAGCTCTGATCAAATATGAGTCAATATTCTGTTACTGTAATGCCTATTTCTCACCACAAATGTTTTCAGAAACATCTTGCAGTGTACTGTTAAGCTGTTAATCAGAGTTTGCGAGTGATTGACAGCTGCTCAGAGACGGCAAAGCTCCACCTCGGCTCTGATTGGTTATTTTCTTCCGGTCTGTGAAATCTTGCCGATGCCATTAGGAGCATCGGAGGACACAAGATTCTTTCAGATTACCTGTCTCACGCACTACTGTCAGGATAAAGTGACCTTTTTATAAAACCAACTTTTTCATCATCATCATATTTGCTCCAATTCTACCCACTGCGGCTTTAAAGTGGTTTGAACAGAGGTCACAGACCTGCTGCTATCTGACTTATTAATCTTCTGCTTTCTTTTCAACATGGCTGACATGACAGACCTTGAAGAAGAAGCCTGACCCAAACTTTTTCATGACACACACACCGTCACTCAGATACGTGCTACTGATTTGAAGTTAACTAGTGTTGTAAAGCTCTCTGTCACCTTGCTGCATGGGAACCCCGGGAATCCTGGCAAGGACCCCTGGGAGTCCCTGGACCCCCAGTTTGGGAAACCCAAGTGGTCCTAATCAACCCTCTGACCCCTGTGACACCATGTAGTTAGAGCCCAGCTGATGCACCAGAGTGAAAAGGGAAAACATCTTTACTGGCTTATTAAGGGTTCGGTGACATCTACAGCACAAGTGCAACATCAGAAGTTTGCAACTAAGGAATTTCTGACAGAGAGAGAAAGAAAGAGCTTCCAGATGTTGTGAGAGTGGGACTGAAGTGAAATATGTTTTTTGGCCAAACACTAAAATGTTCTCAGATTTTCAGTTTCAGAGTCATTACTTAGCCATTATAGGACCTTTTTTTATCCAGTGTGTCAATTACTCTGGACACCACACAGATTACACTTTCAGATTACTATTTCAAATGATAAGATTAACCCTCCTATTGTCTTCCCGTCGACTGTGCAACTTTTAGTCTGGTTTGACAGTTTATAAAGCATAAACTATACATTACCACCTAATTCTGTGTTACACCTTTTTAGCCAACCTCTTTCCAACTCTTTACCACATGTTTTACACTTTTTGGGGGGGAATTTATGGTTGATAAACATTATTTCCATGAAATTACACCTAATTTTTGAGTAAAAAAAAGCAGAAATCTTTAATTATTTTGACTATTAGTGGAACATAATATTGATGGATTGTCACAGATGGATATATGTCAAAGTTTAGTCAGAATAGTATGAATATTATAATATAAAACATTTTCAATGGTAGCACCTTTTTTAGCAAACTTCATTCCAACTCATTACCACAAGTTTTACACTTTTTTTCCTGTAATTTATGGTCAATAAACTTCATTTACATGAAATTATACCTCATTTTTGATCATAGAAAACCCCCAGAAATTATGAATTACTTTCATCCATGTTATTTTGGAGCAATCAGATGAAAGAAACTCATATTTGTGATATGATGAAGTTTGTAAACGAGGACAACAGAAAGGTTAAATAAAAGCAATATATGTTTCTTACCAGTTTGCCTTCTCTGCTTTCCTTTTTATAATATCCATGATGGCTTTCGACGGGCGTCGTGCAGCTGCCGGATCTCGACTCGATGAGAGCCGGAGAGAGGGAGCAGAAAGGCGGACTGGGACTGGGAGGTAAACCCGAATCCGGACTGTCGAGCAGCCCTTCTCGGTTCTTTCCTTTTAGGCTATCATCCATCGCTTGTAAATGTAGGTGCCCCACCATTTCTGGGACGACTCAAAGTCAAAGAAAAACAAACACCACCACCAGACGAAGGCGCACTGACACAAGTTGCGCGTCGAAAAAGAAGAAACAATCCTGGGAGAACTTTTTTTTTATTTTCAAGATGACTTCTGCAAAGCAAAGCAGAGAAGAGGACATTTAGGAAATATGCATTTAAATCATTGCAAAACTCCACAGAGTCATTTATTTCTCCTGAAACTTTACTGTACCTGTGAAGTGTCCACCTTTAATCCCAAAAATATATTCCAACAAGCAGGAAAAATCAACCACAAACTAAAAAAAACTTGACACCAAAGTGAACTATTAAGGTGTTATTATTCTTAAATATAAAAAAAAACTACACACAAACGTAGTAAAAGTCGTGCAAAAACCAAAAAGTGGACTGTGCGTCTGGCACCGATCAGGATGAGAGCTGCTCTGCTCTGCTCTGCTCTGACCGTGTGTGTGTGTGTGAGTGTGTGTGCTCCGGTGGAGAGCTCCTTCTTAATGATCCTGCCAGGCTTCTTTTTTTTTTTTTTTTGCACCTGGATCCAGTCCAGCCCTCATGATCTGGATCACTTCCATGTACAACCGACAGGGGCGTGCACGTCTTCCTCGCTCTATAGGCCTACATAGGCAGTTTATGATCTGTTGAAGTGCCCTTGAGCAAGTTACCCAAACCCCCTATACCTGCTGGAGCTGCTGGTTTGGTTATATCAATATTTGAAAATTAGCAGCTAGTTATTAAAGGGACTATTTGTAACTTTCAGAAATGCTTGTTAACAGCGACACCTGTGGCTGTTAAGTCAACGAAAGTCAGTGTCGGGCTCGCGCTTGCTCGCTCTACATAGACATGAACAAGGATTGCTCAAAACAGTGAGGCGACACACGTCAGCTAAAACCACAATATCACTCTATATTTCACCTGCTTGGCAGTAATGTTAGCTGACCAGACGAAGGTCTCTTCATGAATCAATGCTGATCTCAGTGTTGGCTTTGGGGCTGAAGCAGGAAGAGAAACGTTATCGCCTCCGACCGCAGTCGGAGAGAGACACCGGCACCCGGTCGGAGACGGTAATGTTTCTCTTTCTGCTTCAACCCCGCTGCAGGAAGAGAAACGTTACCGTCTCCGACCGGGTAGCGGTGATAACGTTTCTTGCTGCGGAGCCCCGTCACTTCATAAGACACGGAAAACCTCTGTTGGTCTGCACAAACATCCACTGTACATTCACTAGATATTCTCAGAGCTACTAACTCTCTGCAGTGTGGAGTGAGCGCGCGTGCACATCTAGAGGTGCAGCGAGACAGCGAGGCAGAGGAGCAGGACTCCAGCCACACGCGAGCGCGCATAAGCGAGCGTGCATAAGCGAGTGCGCATGTGTCGAGACCCAGTATATTTATACGCTTAAAAAGTTACAAACAGTCCCTTTAATTAGTAAGTAATTGGCATAATAATATACCACCAGGGTCTGAAATTAACCTTTTTCCTCTCCTGCCACAGTAGCAAGTCACTGAACATTTCTACCGGCCACTCAGTTTTTTTGTCTGCCACTTCTGAAATCTACAGGTAGAACACTTTAAAATTGTAAACACTGAGTCAGCGGTACCAGACCATAGAATTCTATGGAATATATCATGTAACCTTAATCCCTAACTATATTTAATTTAGGAATTGCTTTTTAAAAATAATATTTCTTAATATAAGGATCTGCCATGGTGGCAGGTGACCTGACATTTTTACCTGCCACTGCCAACATTTACCCTGTTATTAGGCAGATGGCAGATGCTAATTTCATTCCCTGTATACCTCTATTCATAACCGCAAGTTATTACATAATGAAACTATTCATCAGTAACAGTTAGTTATTAATTAGTTAGTTGGCACTCATTCAATTTGGCACTGTTCATAATTAGCGGTTATTAGTTATATATAAATTAAAGCAGCAGTGGGTAGAAATGGAGCAAATTTGATTAAAAAAAAGTAATTTTTATAAAACGGTCACTATATCCTGATAATAGTGCATGAGAAAGGTAATCTGAAAAAAAACCCACGTGCCTCTGTGTCCTCCGGTGCTCCTAATGGCATCTGCAAGATTCCACAGACCGGAAGAAAACGACCAATCAGAGCCGATCTGGAGTCTGCTGTCAGGAGACAAATTACATTTACTTTTGTTTTAAAAAAATATTTAAAACAAACGGTAGACTAATTTTGCTTTTACTTAAGTAGTATTTTTCACAAGGGTTGTACTTTGCTACAAATCACATCTGTTACAGAGTAAAAACAGATGTCACATGAAACAGTCCTGATATACTGTGTGAGAATGAAACAAAAGAAAAAAGCGATAAATCAGAGCGCTGCAGCAGAGAAGAAGCTACAGGTGTGTCTGCGGCCACAGGAGGGCCGAGCTCCAGAGATGTGATACTCAGGAAATTATGTTATAAATGTGGCGAGCACAGGTGACACCACGCTGTTCGTCGTGATCTGGTGACGGTAGATCATTTTGAGGAGCGCAGTGGGACGAGAGAGGGACTGGTTATACTGGGACAGAGATGCCAAGTGGACTGTTTTTACTATGCTTTGAGAATGAACTAGTAGAGAAGTTGAACCTGGTGCAGATTATGGAAGAGTTTGTGGTGAGTACAACAACACACTGCTGAACTCTGATGGTGAGAACATCAACAACCACTTTGTTGCCCAACAACATAGTTATGTGTGCGCGCTTCGTGTTGTGAAAAACTGTAATGTGTCTTTGTGGCTGCAGCCGGTGTGGAGTTTATATTGTTTGTGCATGTCCACATTGTCTGCTTTGGTGATATTTTATTCTGCTGTTGATTCTAAAAGAAGTTTCCGGCGCCATTGTGGCTATAGCTCATTTGTTTAATTGTCTGAGTTTTGTCATTTTTCTGGTTAACTTTTGTGAGGCTACACTGAGGAAGGCAGTTAATATTTAAAATTGATCATCAGTTGTATGCACAGACTTCAGCGTGCCCGTCTGTTGGTTTGGATAGAAGTGGTCCACTTGTGTATAAGTTGACATTTAATGCAATCTATTTTATAGCCTAAAGATATTCTTTGATTTAACAGTAGTAGACTATCATATATCATAATTTCAACATGTTGCCAAAAAGAACAACTTCATCATGTCAAATAACAACTTGTTTTCCCATGAGTTTTAGCAATATCCACAATGTCTGATTGCTGCATTAGAAAAGCTTCAGTTGAAAGAGCTGAGACTGCAAAATACTACAGACGGACTGTTTATGAAGTACATCTGAGAGAAAAACACCGCAGCTATACAAAACTGTATCATCTGCGTAACGCCGAATATTAGTTTCACGTGCATTAACATATACATTATTTATGTTAACATTTTTATTCAGGCCTGGAGCTCATCTCATGACTACAACAGTATTACAAACTAGCTGGATAACTGGACTGAGTAAAAGCCCAGAACCTCTTTTAATCTGTAGATAAAGTTATCCAGACATTGGCCAAAAGTTATTTAAGATTTTTCAGATGTAATCCTGCTGTGTGAGAAACCCCCCTGGTGTCAATCCTCATTTAGTTTCAGTCGTTTACAAAATCATCAGTCAGCTGCTGTTGCGGAGCGCAGTTTGTTTTAGTCACTAAAAGGATTATTAAAGGATTATTACAGTTATTTTTCATAAGGCCTGTGTGTATATGTGTCTTTGTAACCATCCAGCCTGGTGTATTTCAGGACTGGGTGGAGATGGGTGGGAACGCTGTGCATCCACCAGTTCCTAAACACACACACACACACACACACACACACACACACACACTCAGAGCAGACAAAGCAGATCTGAGTGAACAAATGAGCCGACAGCAGTCATCACAGCATGCAGAGGAGAAAGAATTGAATCCTTGTTGATGGTTCCCTCCACATAATGTCTGTTCTCTCTGTTCATACGGTTACTCTTACCAACAGCAGCTCTGCCAAAATGGAAATCAGAGCGTAAATAAGAGCCGGTGCAGAGCTACACAGAGCTGACTGTGTGTCTTAAGTGGTTGATTGTATCTTTGATGGTCCACCAGCTCTCCGTGGTGATTACCACAGATTGCCAGGAAATCATGCGTGATGTTTTTTGTTTTCTCAGTTCTCATAAAAACTAAGATAACTCTGTGTTTGCCTTTGTTGTCTGGAAGATATACTTAATTGCATGCCTGTTAAGCTTGTGCAGCTGTAATCCTGTTTGCTGAGAATTGTTTTCCCTCCTCTGTGTTATTGTTTTGAAGCCGCAGCAGGAAGCTGTGGAGCGGTGCTGGGAGTTTTACTGGCGTTCCCCGCGTCAGGTGGGTTTTTGTGTCATCATGTCCATCTTAAAGAGCCCATCATGCTGATCCTCAGGCATTCAAGGG
>CAKAOI010046391.1:0-13203 GCA_916701655.1 Sebastiscus albofasciatus
TATAGAGAGATCAGTGTGTACATATATATACACTTTATATTTATACTGTATACATAAGTATGTGGCAACTTAAGTATACTAAGGTGCAATGTGCAATGTCTGGCCACACTGAACTTTTGTCAGACACCCTGTTTCTATTTATTCGCTCACATTGAAAGCGCCACAATGGACGAGGAGCGGCTGATTGGTGAAGCTGAAATGAGGAGTTATCTCTATGATACCTCCTCATTTCACAACAAAACCCTTTCGGGATCGCCCTCCAGCCACCTGCCTCCTTGTTTATGAGAAGGCAGCTGGCTGGAGAGAGACCGCCTGAACGTTTCTTACTTGCTGTTGGTTATATTGTAAGTAATTTCCGGTAAAATATCACAATACAAAACACGTGTTTTCTGTTTACAAAAATACAAACGTAGGAAGATAACAAGTGTCATCCATCTTTTAAGCGGTTTCCATCTCCAGTCTGATCTGGAGCTCACAGCTGATTGTTTACATCATGTAACAGAAAGTGCATATTTAATGGATTCAGTGTGGACAGAGAGCGTCCAATGTTATTCTAAGTAAATAAAAAGACCATAAATCTATCTCCTTATCTTGTTGGTTTCTTATTCTGTCAATAAGAAGACACAATAAGGTTGATATTATTCATCATTACAATAAATTATTAGTTCTGCATTATTAAAAAAAATAGAGATATCCCTACATGCATTTTTGGTTACTTGAGCCCCTTGAACCAACGCAAACTGCAGCTAATAATGCAATCCTGACCGACTCGTTGTCGCGGAAGTGTAGCGCCCATCCTCCAGCCCCCCCCCCCAGGTAAACACTATTAGCTCTACCGCTGTCAGCTGTTAGCACCGTTTGCTGCCAACCGCCGGCTCAGCCATCGCATTTTGAGAGCCATGCGGAGGCAATAGAAATGCTCCCAATCTCGCATTTAGCACCTCGAATGACAGTTTGGTTTTGAGAGTTTCTATTAATAATTATAGTTTCCAGTTATACCTGCATCCTTTGATAATAGCTGACAAGAGAGATTGAAAAAGCAGGCTGAATGATATTTAAAGTATATGAAAAAAAGAAGAAAAGATGAGCAATCCGAGCTTATTGACCCAACGTTAACTCCAAGGTGACAAGGTGATAGAAAAAAAAGTCTTTTCCCTTACCAATGACTCACACAACCCTATGGCGTATGTGCGCTGCAGGTGTAGCCAGTAAAAACATACATTTGGTCTCGTCTTCAATGTAGCTGAAGCGTTAGAGTAGAGTTATGGTACGTGTCCACAGGGGAGTTTTTTAATCGCGAGGGGACGCAACGCTTGGTGGGCTGTCACTAGACACAAGGCTGTACCCACCTGATTGGACAAACGCTTTCACTCTGTGGGCTGCTGCTCCCAGCTTTCAAACCGGAATCAGTATGGAGGCTCGTTTGGAAACTTTTTTCTCTTATTTCACGAAAATAGTTCACCGAAATATGTTTCTGAGAACATCTGAGGCGGGAAATAATCCATGCAGTTGCTGAATCTGTCTTTATTTTGGATCGACAACGTTTATTTTAAAAGATTCTCGGGAGTTTCGAGAGGCGGCGAGTCGCGTCGGATGCCCATGATTTACACAAAGTAGACTAGCCTTCAACTTTATAATAAGGAGCGGCCGTCGTTTCTCGAATTACGCCGCCACGCTACCAGAATGCATAGCACAGCTGCTTACATAGACAATGAATGGGAAGCGTGGAAAGGACGGAGCCTGTGTACACGTACCTTTAGAGTAGAGTTCCTACACAGTAAACAGAATGTTAATGTGTTCGTCTTGGTCCTGTGATAGTCTGACAGCCTGTGCAATTTGTTTACCAGCCTTTTACATAAATCATGAAAAGAAATGTGAAAATGGATGGATGGTGGAAGAGGATTCACTCTGTTAAATGACAAAAATTGATTCAATTTATTGCGGTGAAAGTGTCTTCGCATTGCTTTTTCTCCCTCTCACTCTCTCTCCAGTACCATCTCCCATTTCAATTATCTAGCCACATGCTGCACATGTACATGCTGACGCATCTATAGTCACAAACTGAGCCGTTACATAAACACAGAGCTCTGAGTGGATCTTTTTTGGTGGATGGAAACATCTTCTTTGCAAAGAATAGTTGCCCTTAGAGAGAGACAGATATTTTACAGCAGAGAGGGGAGCACTGAGGGAGAGCGATGGTAATAAAGATAAGGCGAAATAAGGTGAAATAAAGAGAAAGGAAGGGACTGTGTGGATCCATTAGGATTTTTACTGCAATCGAACAGATCCTAAGGGCACAGGGGGAAGGCAGTGGTTGCCACCAAAGTGCTATTGATCACATCACTGTGTTATCTTCTCCACTTCAGAGTCTATAAGTCATGCCTGCCTGCAGGAAGTATTGTGTGTGTGTGTGTGTGTGTGTGTGCGTGTGTTTGTGTTTGTGTTACGACGGATATCAACTTTGTGCCTGTGTGGTTGGGTGAAGCGCGTATCGACAGAAGCAGCTTTACATGCCAATGACCTGCAGTGTCAAGTTATTGAGCTGGTCCATAATACAGAGTGATTACGCAGCAATGTTAATTCACTCCAGTAAATCCAATACCAACAGTGTCACCCTGGACACACACACTTACAAAGGCTCTGAGTTTTCCAAATTAGCTTTACTGAAGTTAAAAAAACCGAACCCTGCAGAGAACAACCATTTCTTCATATGTGACACACGGTCAGTCTGAGTTGAAATAAGCAGTACAGCACACGTGTGACAAATCTCTGACCAACCATTCTCCATCACAGAGATCTATTGGCAATTTGTAAATAATTAGCATCAATCAACCACAGTATGTGAGCTGATGATTAAGTCAAGGACGGTACAAATGGGATATTCTTTGGTTACTACAGTACATAGGATAAACGTCAGTTACCATGGTAAATATACACCCCTCAGAGAATCTTATCACACCTTATCAGAGTGGAGGGGAGGGGTTTGTGCAGCCCTGTGACCATGGGAGCCTGTTGCTGGCAATAGCCCCTCGTAGGGTCTGCCGAGACAAATTGCTCCCAGGTGAGGGGCTGATGATCTATTGACTGTATATTGACATCATATCAGCAATATTACTACAGTTTTGATGTCTATATCTATAAACAAATTTACGGAGATGAAAAAAAGTAAAGACTTATTTTTAAATCAACACTTCCTGCTTTCATTTCTAAATAAAAGCCCTCAAGAGTTTTTTCTGTGGAAAGAATTACTTCATTTGTTAACATAAGGCTTTTATTTTGAAATATGTGCCGCACAGTATTGTAGAACATGCAGTGACTTGGAAAGCTCCATGAATGAATGTAGTAAGGGGTTTTAATTGTGGATTAATACTATTATTTACAAATTGCCACATGTTTATTAACCTTTCTCTGTCTAAAATAAATATAAATTATATTTAAATTAAAATGAAATGGCCATTATGAAAGGCAAACTCTATGTAGAAAGAAAGGGCTGACAGCAGCAGAAACGCAGCAGATACGCAGCTAGTGTGAACACCTGACACGAGAATCACGCAGCCGCCGCGCAAATAGGAGCTAGTCTAGTTATTAGAAAATTGAATTATGAATATCAATCAAATTAATTCATTGATAAATTATAAATATATATCAATAACGGGGCACCAATATATGTTGGCACATAAGCTCAAAAGATATTAAATTGGCTATAAAAAGTAATTAATAATTATCAAAATAATTATTCATTATATTGAATAATGTATATTAAATCATCATTGGAACACCAATCTTTAAACCAAAGAGAAAAGGACAGCCAATTAATATAGTCTCATAAAAATAAGTCTCATTAAGTATACTAAACTATCAATTTTGAACTCTGATTAATAATTAAATTAATAACTATCACCAAAATCACCATATCAATAGCTAGGAAAGGTTGAAGAATTTTGAATTTCTTTTCATAGCAACGGTTGGCATTATTCACTTTTATGCAACATTGTTGTCCTATCACGTCAGAAATCAAACGCGTTTATAGCTTCAAAATGCCCAAACTAGAAGGGTCCGAATCTGTTCAACCATCCAACAAGCAGTTTCAGATGAAGCATACTGGCAGCTTGAGACTGAGTAGCTGACATGGATATGAACACACACACACACACACACTTTCTTTGCCACAGCGTGAGCCTGTATGGTTGCCAAGTGTCAGCTGTGAAATTAGATCAACCACCCTCCACAGACGTGATGGCTAAACAGGAAATGCGATGAGGCACTTTGACTCACTGTCACAGAAGAATAAAGCGTGTAGAAGAAGAGCCTTACTTGTTGCCCAGTCGCTATTGACTGTAATTCTATTAAGTAAGTGTTGTTTTGATATGTTTGACAAGTGAAAAAGAGAGGTATGCACATCCAAAAGAACTCTTCAACAGGTTCTGGACCAAACAGGAAAAGGCAAAAACAATGATTGAATAGTGTGTTATAGTAGTGGATAGCCTCTACAGTATATAGTGGATTCTACAACTTTTGCCTTGATATCCAAAAACAAGACAATGTGATACCAGAAATTATATGAGAACATGTCCTTAAATATTTTTTTTAACTGGCACAATGTGCATTGATCAAGGTTACTGTTAACGACCAAAAACACCTGTTCACATATCCAAGAACCACCAAACACACCGGATTATCCAGTTATACTTATAGGCTATGATCATGTGTGGTTTCATTTTGCTACTCCCCTTATATTAGATCTTATTTGTTTAGCCAAAAAGAGAACAGGTGTAGTCACTCAGGCTTCGATGCTTCAGAATCTCCAAGATAATATACCCATATAGACAACACCCTCAGCCTGTGGTGTATTCTGCTTCCTCTGTGATTCCATACTCTCTGTTGAAGGCTGCGATTTCAAGAAATAATGGGATTTTTTCCCCATGATTCACCCTTGCTTTTCTTCGGAAGCTCTAGAACAAATTCTTCTTTTATGGATAGCCTCAATGTGTCAAGAGGCACAGAGGGAGGCCCCACACCCTAACCTGCTGCTACCTTAACCCCATTCAGAGGAAGATTACAATTTGTGACTTTTTATAAATGCTTCGTCTTCAGTTATGGAATTCAGCGAAACCACTGTGACATCTTCCTATAGCTATTCGTTATCTAGTTGAAAATCAAAAGAAACTCCTAGATGTAAAATCACTTCTTTCAAAGAACTGTATACAAAATGGATTCAACTAAATTTCCAAACCAAAGACGATTTTTGTTTTTTAAAATGGATCAAAATCATGAGCCAGCTGTGAAAAGGGGACGATGCTCCAGTCAGAGCAGGTTAATGGCATTATATCAAACCTTTCTCCACAGCGTTCAGACAGCCTCCCACTGCAGATTCACACCGTGACAAAGTAAATAATGATTTAGCGCTGCATGTGCGACAACACTCGATCATGCACAGTACCGAATTAAAGCATACGGTCAAAGTGTTGTGAGCCCGGCTACAATGCGTCTTTACATGTGTATTTCAGTCAGTCCGTTGTGTCTGCTCTGTATGATGATCAACAGCTCAGAGTCTGATGATGGAGCCTTACAGAATCAGAATCAGAAATACTTTATTGATGCGTGGGGTGGAAACTTTGTTCTTCCTCACACAGGCTCCTCTATTGGACTCAAAAATTGCAGTGTCATTCATACATTTGGTGAGACGGGGGTGATGAGACGTCAGAAAGAGCCAGAAACCTGAAGGTTTCCACAGCACACAGTATAGTGTAATATTACAGTATGGTGATGGGGGCAGTATTGGGGGGCTCCTTCTGAAGTCGTTATGCATACTCATCAACGTCCCGGATAAGGCCGATGACAAGCAACGAGTCTCCTGAAGTCTCCTGTCTGTCAGGAAGTTTGTGATCCACTGACAGGTGGCGGCTGGCACAGTGAGCTGGGTGAGTCTGGAGTGAAGGACTTCTGGGATGATGGTGATGAACTCCGAACTGGAGTCCATAAACAGAATTCTTGCCTATGTCCCTGGGGAGTCTTTGGGCTTCCCCATTTCTCGATTTTGTGTCTCCTCGATCCTCCGGCTTGTGACCCGGAAATCAATCTCAACGCTGCACGCTTGAACACTGAACACTCAACACTACACTTCCTTGGGTCCTGAGCAATACACCTGCCATGACATATTGTGTAAAACACCCAAGTCACAGCTACTCACAGTCAGAAACACTGGTGAAATACACTCTGGTTCACGGGAAAAAACACCAGGGGCAGACTTAACCCTTTAGGCATGGTAGGCAACTGCCTGGGGCCCCGACTAAAAGGGCCCCAAACAGCTATAGATTTATTATGATGTTTAGATATGAAAAATATTGAATCAAGTTACTATTTTAACTCATAACTTACAAAAGGCCCCCAAAGCACTTTAAAAATATGCAACTCAACTGTGTACTACTTCCTGTAGTTCCTTCCTTGTAGTACCACAGAGAATTGTTACTGATTACGTTGCTGATTCAGATTTTCAAATCACTAAACCGCACTAGAAAAACCCAACCAAGAACCAGCTAATCGCGGTCAGAAGCATCTGTGAAATACATGTATCAGAAGTACCAAATAGTCATATTAGTTGCTTGCTTTGACATAACCACTGTGGTTATAAATGGAGCATGGATTTGATCAGCAGAGGTATTTTGCTGGTGGTAACATTATTAGTGTTATAACTTATCAAGTCTTCCAGTAGAGGAGTGCAATCACTCTGTGGGAGCTGAGAAGCTGGGAGTGATTGTACTCACTCTCAATACAGTAACGTTAACCACTGTGGTTATGTAGCGCTTTCTGCACCTTTTTATAAAGGTAGCGCCCTGTGTTCATAAAACTTAATTCCCAGGTTGGCTTTAGTTAAAACCTTATTCCTGTTGTTGCTTTATTTTAACAACCCATAATTATTTCCTCCCTATTTCTTATATGTGACTGCACTGTGGTTATGTTTATAACTAATACAAATCACATAACAAATATGTCCCCAACAATTTACTCAATTTATTAACCAAAAGGGAATGATATCAAAAATATGTAAAATAAAAAAGGTTCACAATACTCTCAATAATAGTATACCAAGAAAATAGTTTGATAGTTTGACCTTTCACAGAGATAAACATGTCAGTATTAACCCAAGTCAATCTTCTATGTTCCTTTAACCTTCTGGGGTCACTAGCATATATGTCACCCTTTAATGTACTTGGTCTAGCCCAGAATAACATAAAACAGTACCAAAGGACATACAATGAACTCTTATGGTTTCTTTTACTTTCACCAAAAATAACCTGGTGGGCCCACACACACACTCTCACACACACACACATACACAAGCCGGCAAACAGAAAAGGACCATTAATGAAAACAACCCCGTTGCAGGCCTGGTCGATGCTTGGGAACATGGTGGCCAAAACCAGTTGAGACCGTTTCGCTCTAACAGCCAAATAAAAGCTGAGTACTCACGTTAGCGTAGCAGAGTTTGTAGTCCTAATGTTGCACCTCCAAGAGTAGTGCAAAAAGCTAGAAAGGCTGATAGCTGACCGAAACCTTCTTTCTCCCGCGTTGCCAGAGGAGCTACCAGGCTTTTATCCAGGTCACCTGGAGCGCTATCTGGGCAGTCCTCAATGTCCTTCGGGTAGCTAGCTAGGCTAGTTAGCTAGAAAGGCTGATAGCTGACATGGCAGTGCAACAGGTGAAATCTTCTTTCTCCCACGTTGCCAGAGGAGATACCAGGCCGCGCGTTCTCGCTCAGCTCGCTCCACCTCTAGACTTGAACGCGCGCTCACTCCACACTGCAGAAGAGTTAGTTTAGCTCTGAGAATATCTAGTGAATGTACAGTGGATGTTTGTGCAGAAATAAATGCTGCAGCTCCTCCAGACCAACAGAGGTTTCCCGTGTCTTGTGAAGTGACGGAGCTCCTCAGCGAGTAACGTTATCGTCTCGTTACCTACCGGGTGTCTTCCTGCTCTCTCCGGCTGTGGGCGGAGAGAGCAGGGAGACACGCTGCAGAGCCCGCTGCATCAGCCTGCGCTGAGGCAGGAAAAGTCAACACTAAGATCAGATCTAAATCATGTTCATGGAGAGACCTTGGTCTGGTCAGCTAACATTACTGCCAAGCAGCTGAAATATAGAGTGATATTGTGGTTTTAGCTGACATGTGTCTCCTCACTGTTTTGAGCGATGTTAAGAAGTATTTCTGAAAGTTACAAATAGTCCCTTTAACTACTGGTAACGTCTACATTCGGCGTTTCACTGGCTTGCAGTCCTAGGCTCTAGTTTTTACAGCACTATAACTTACAAACACACTTTAAACCGTAAATATCTAATTACTACATCTCTTTTCGTTCCACTTGCTTCTCTCCAATCTCTCCATTGCGCCGCTCCCTCACTTCTCTCGCTCGACCACCCGCTCCTCGCTAGTCCCGCCCCACAGCCAATCACAACCAGGTAAAGTGACATGACACATAAACAACCAATTACATGTAATAAAATTAAACAATATAGGTTGTATTCAAAGTAAACCACATGCTCACCAAGTACACTGCAACCTATTTAAAGTGACACAACATACTGTATGTGCATATTGAACTGAACATGTAAATATGAACCAAAACATATTTATTCTGAGCAGAACCACCAGGAAACTGGTAGTAGACCAGGAAACCAGCCACAATGGCACTCAGGGGCAGAACAAATTGCCCTGGGGCTACACATATAAAGAAATAGAGGGATTTAATGAGTGGAGGTACAGTTGTAAGGGTGGCTGTGGCTCAGAGGGTAGAGCGGGTTGTCCACCAATCAGAAGGTCGGTGGTTCGATCCCCGGCTGCTCCGGGTCACATGTCAATATGTCCTGGACCCCAAATTGCTCCCAAAGGCATAGGCTTGTGAATGAGTATTTAGATTAGATCCTTATGGGCAAAGTTGACACCTTAGTAGCCTCTGCCATCAGTGTATGAATGGGTGAATACTGACAAGCAGTGTAGAGTGCTTTGAGTGGTCGGAAAACTAGAAAAGCGCTATATAAATGCAAGTCATTTACCATTTACAGTTATTAATAAAACGTATACACTTGAAGTTGCAATGGCAGAGTGTTGGCTAATAATATATACATTGTCATGAACACTGTTATATTCATCTGACAGAGAACATGAACAGCTGATGCAGCTGTGCAACACATCATATTAAAACGATGGCTCCGTGGCAAGGATGCCTCATTTTGCTGGGGTTCCAGCACGGAGGGCCTGTGATGTCCTCCAGACGGGTCAGCACCAGTCTCTCAATCAGGATTTCATGTCCACAGACGTCAGGGTGACAAATAGTACGATTTCTTATGCCAATATTTGCTAAAAGGATAGCAAATGTATGTCTTATTATTTTCTAAATATGTTGACAGCTCTTATGCAAATGTGTAGATGATTTTGATGTAGGATATTTTCAGATATGGTGACTTGTAGTTATTGTGTACATTTGTAATTCTTTAAGCAAATTTTCTTATTCAAGTAAATGGCACTATGACATTTTATGCAAATATGTACTGAAATACAGTGATTTTTAGTGTATCTTAACTGTTATGTGTTAAATTGAAGAGGTCAGCAGGTCACCAAAAATATTAAGATTCAAGAAAAGTCCAAAAAAGAAAAACCAAAGTGTTGGACAGACAGACAGACAGACAGACAGAGACACAGGAAGGGACAGTCACTGCCACCATTAGACCTGCTCGCATGGCACACATCAATAAACATTGATGAAAGCTTTAGATTTTTAAATAGATGGACATAAGTGGACTAAAATGTGGCTTTGGAATCAATTCAGATAGCCTCCTCCGATTGACAGCAAGTGTCTCATTGATTAATTCTACGATAAACTTCATATCAAACAAGCTGCATCACATTTATCATGCCGTGGGCGGTCCACAGTGATGGGCACATTGGATTTTTAATTAGAGGAAAATATCAACTTCAGTGTAACGAATAACATATTACCAAGAGGCCTAAGAGAGTGAACGTTGTGTCGGGTGAAGAAAAAAGGAGAAAGCCAGAGGGAAAGAGACAGAAAGG
Organism: Sebastiscus albofasciatus; assembly: GCA_916701655.1. Taxonomy (NCBI): domain Eukaryota; kingdom Metazoa; phylum Chordata; class Actinopteri; order Perciformes; family Sebastidae; genus Sebastiscus; species Sebastiscus albofasciatus. Next base: position 10,068 of record CAKAOI010046391.1, read on the forward strand.
AAACACTTACCCTGTACTTACCTCAGCGGCGAGTGAGGTCTGTGCGCTGTTGTGAACAGCGTGGGCCAATCGACTGTGACACCTCATTTTTTACCTTGAGCACAGTGGAAAAGAGGTACAATGACGCCGCTGTCGCCCACGCTGCAGAGCAGGCCACCGGGATCTTTCTCCAACACACAGATTAACCCACCGAGACTGCTTCAAAGTTGTTTTTTTTACAAATTTAATGACCAAAATAGAGACTTTGTAGTTTTTCTACCCAAAGCGGACACTGTATCTCCAGCTGTTTGCTATCAATCCACATTTATTGTGAACATTAATCTACCGGGCTGGAAAACCATATTTTTGTGTCTAAAATAATTGGAAACAATCATCAAACATCAATTTTTTCCCTGTACATATTAGAGTAATATTAAAAAGGGTCATGTTGTCTCAGCAGGTATCTCGCTGCCCCGTCAGAGGCGGCTCTTTCCCTCTCCTCTTCCCTTACCACTCTGCTGCTCTGTGGCCGGTCTGTGAGCGTCAGTGCCCAGCTGGCGAGCGAGCTACGCCCGAGGGCGATTGTGGAGCTTTTTAACTCCTAAAAGGCAGATAAACACAGGTTCCAGTTAATTAATAATGGACATTTTTGTTGTGATATTTAAACAAACTATCCGTCAACAAGGGAATAAAAGCCCCTCGTCTCCAGACCGGTCTCTAAAGAGGGCTCCAGCCAGCTCATAGCGGTCTGTGAAAGTGACCGTCCGGCTGGGGAGATCACGACCCCGGCAGGCGCTATAGCTAGCTGTCACGGCAGTTTGTGGAGCTTCTAAACTAACAGGGGGTTAAAAAGGCTCAGAATGAAGACTCACCTCTTCTCGCTGGTGTTTGATTAAGTTTATCTTATTTTGTTCTGCAACTCTTTTACTGCTATTCTGTGCACATTATGTTTCAGCACTTTGGTCAACTGCGGTTATTTTTATGTGAATAGAATGTGCTGTATAAATAAAGTTTGACTTGACTTGCCCATTATCGGGCACCCTGGAATTACACTAATAGAGCGGGGATTCACTGGCAGAAATGTTTGTCTAAACACATTTTCTGCAGATACTTTTGACTTTAACATGCGAGTGTGTTTGACCTTTCATCCTCCTCTAGACCACTTCCACAGAGAAAGGTTGTCAAAGAGTTCACTCTTTCTGTGAGAGGAAGAGGAGAGGGACAGAGAGAGCTCTTATTAGCCATGGCAGGCCTGGGCGGCTGTGTGTGATAGAGACGGATGGTCCTCCTGTGGCTAACACACACACACACGCACACACGCATACACACACACACACGCACGCATGCACGCACACACACACACACACACACACACACACACACACACACACACACTGTGCTGAAAAAACACTTACCACTCTGGGAATCAGTGGAAGCAGGTTGTGTTTTGATGATGGTGAAAATATATATTTAATCACCAGAACAGGTGGAAGAAATTAGCAACAGTGTGTGTTTTTGGGTGTCCATGTATAGCTTGTGCAACCCCGGTCAAACCCACATTCACAGATTCACAGCATGGCTGTAGAAAATGTGTCCCCGACATGTTGAGGATACGCCAACACAACTGAAACTAATTTCAATTCACCTGACGGGGCATTGCAAATAAGAACAGCCAGTGTCCTGTTAAAATACCTATTACACTGGCTTGGATGTAGCCAACTTGTGGTTGAGAAATACTTTTCCTCCTTTTGGACATTTTTGCAATTATGCACTTTGGCTGGATGAACTGCACAGAGAGGCAAATTATCAGCAGCCTGAGTAGTGAGTGTGAGTCTGCGAGATTGGCTGCTGCAGGGATTATAGCGTGTGAGGCTGATATTCAGAGTCTGAAAAATGAAAGAAGACAAGTTAAAAGCCATTTATTTCATCTTGTCTATGTTTAGAGTCTCCGGAGGTTGAGACAATCTGATGTCACGTGCTGCCTCGACCAATCGCTGAGCTTCTTTATCACACAGAGTAGTTTGGGGAAATCTTGGGATGGCAACATCGGCAGGTTCAGACTGAAATAGAAATTTGTGCAAAACACACACAAACACACCTTTCTTCTAGGAGTATAAAAAGTGTAATTATAATTTCTGCCTTCTTCACATTAAAATGTTTCCCTCAGGATGAACTGTAATAACTTTGGCTTTTCCTCTCTCTGCCATCATCAGGTCAGAATGTGTCCAGTACTTTTTGATCAAATTCCCCCAAAAAACTAAATATATTGTAATCAAGCTCACAGCTCATCTAAAAGGTAGAGCGCGGTAAACATTATAGCATGTTGACGTTGTCATTGCGAGCATGTTAGCATACTGTTATCTGTTAGCTAGGCACACACCGGGGCCGTGACCAATAAACAATACCAAAATGTGAAATACTCGCCTGTCAATATTTTGCATCAAAACTATTCATACTGGCAGCTTTGCATATTTGCAACACTTTTTCAATAAAGGTGTGAATAGATTGGTGCAGGCAGAGGACCAGCTACCAGGATCCTACTGACCCAGAGCAGCGTCTGGACATCTGTCTGAGCTAAACTGTTGTATAGCCTTCTCTGTAGGTTATATATACACTCACCAGCCACTTTATTAGGTACACCTTGCTAGTACCGGGTGGTCTTCTGCTGCTGTAGCCCATCTTCTTCAAGGTTGGACGTGTTGTGCGTTCAGAGATGGTATTCTGCATACCTTGGTTGTAACGAGTGGTTATTTGAGTTACTGTTGCCTTTCTATCATCTCCAACCACTCTGCCCATTCTCCAACTGCCGCTCACTGGATATGTTCTCTTCCGTCCACACAACTGCTTCTCACTGGATATGTTCTCTTGTTCGGACCATTCTCTGTAAACCCTAGAGATGGTTGTGCGTGAAAATCCCAGTAGATCAGCAGTTTTTGAAATACTCAGACCAGCCCGTCTGGCACCAACAACCATGCCATGTTCAAAGTCACTTAAATCCCCTTTCTTCCCCATTCTGATGCTCGGTTTGAACTTCAGCAAGTCGTCTTCACCACCTATAGATGCCTAAATGCACTGAGTTGCTGCCATGTGATTGGCTGATTAACTATTTGTGTTAACAAGCAATTGAACAGGTGTGCCTAATAAAGTGGCCAGTGAG
>CAKAOI010046392.1:0-21309 GCA_916701655.1 Sebastiscus albofasciatus
AGTGGACCAGTAACTAAATAGTATGTGATATAAAAATATATATTCAGTGGACCAGTAAGAAAATATTATGTTATATGAAAATATACATTGAGATACATATTCAGTGAACCAATATAAAAATATTATGTTATATGACAATATATATTCAGTATCATAAATGTAAAACTCTTTGGATGAGAGTATTTTCTTCCACAGATATATTTTTTTTAAAAAGATGCTACATTCAAACAAGATGTCATCTCAAAAACCTCACCTGGAACTCCAGGTGGAGTCTTGATATATTTTCCATTGAAATGTTGGATGATGGCTTCACATTTCTCTGTTGACTCCATCCTATAGGAAAAGGTAAATGTTTAATGTCTAAAAACAATCCCTGTGTTTAACAGTAGCAGATTAAAAGGTATCATGCTGTGTGTTAACATTTCCAGTTGGCCACCAGAGGGCTCACTCACCATGACTACTGTAATACTGACATTCTCTTCAAGCCCATGACGCTACAGCATCACTAATCAACTTTAACAAGCTGTCCTAATAACACTGTGTGACTAAATAACCAAAGCTTATACCTGGCGAAGCCCACTCCTCGGCTGGTTCCGTTGGCGTCACGGAGGATGCGAGTGGAAATGGCCTGGCTGAAGGGCTTCAGCATGTTCTCCAGCTCCTGCTCGTCCATGGACATTGGCAGATTGGAGATGTATAAGTTGGTGGGGTCCTGCTCCTGTTGCTGAATGGAGAGAAGAGAATCCAGCAGAGGATTAATGAACGCAGCTCTTTGTTTGCTCATATCACAACTGCATCATGATGCCAGGAGGAGCCCTCCAAAAATCAAGAGCCACACAAAGTATGAGGGAATTTATATAACCTTTTAACAGGAAGTGTGTGAGGTGTCTGATATGTGGAGGTGCAGGACACTAGACAGTTAAATAAACAGTCTGAGAGAGGGGTTAGGGGGTTTGAAGTTAAAGGCGGATTTCATTTTGGCATGAGCTGCATGGATGAGGCCTAAGGAGAAAAGAGATATTCAGAGATGGTGAGATAGCATTCTGGCTGGACTTCAGCTGAATTTCTCTCTCATTCTGACTCTCTATTTCTGTCTCCTCTACTTTTATTCATCCAGCTCCTTTTCTTCTTCACGCTCCTCTCTCATACTCCATCACCCGTATACGTTGTTACTAAAAAGGCTAGAAGACAGGCCCATTGTGCGAGACTAGCCTCTTAGGAGGATGAAAGCGCAGGATCCAGGTAATGCGATATCAAAGCATAATTACATTTCAAATGGCTCTCCATCCATGGGTGATCTAAAATGATTACGTGCTCTCGCTCGGTGGAGAATCACAGCAGAGACATTTTGGGCAAAGACCTTTGGAAATGATCTGAAGACCATCTAAAGCATTGTGCTATCATCGTCCCCACAAGGCAAACATTATCATCCTGTTGCCTGGGTCATGGTAATAACATGTCGCTTGCATTCGAGCAGTTATATTTATGTGGTAATCCCGACCTTGAATGCAGGCACAGAGGCCGGCTGTGTTGGCTCGCATAAATCAGACAAATTATGCAGCTTTTTCGCAATGTGAATTTAGAATTATTAGTAAAACTCCTAAAGTGCCACAGTTTCAATTTTATGCTTTTGAACTATTTTGTACTCTTTTTGTTTTCTTTTCTTTGCCTCCTGCTCAAACTAATTTAATTTGACCAACAGCATCTTGTAAGATAACCAATCTGTATCACCCTCTAGCCATTACGCATATTCATTATCTCAGAGTGCAGATGAGATTAAAAACCTGTAAATGCAGTGTGAATTAATTTCCATTTCCATGAATAATGTATGTGTAATCGCTGCGACCTGTGGTGAAGGTGATTTCTCCTTCACCTCCCTCCTCCTCCTCCTCCTCCTCTTCCTCCTCCGCAGCAGAGTCGAAGCTCGAACCCATGAGAAGGCGAGCAGAGAAGACCTGCTGCGGATTTCAACCGCGAATGAGTCAGAGAGAAATGTGACGCAAACATAAGCCTGGTTGTAAACCTGGAGTGAACGGGGCGAGTGAAATCAAGTTATTCTGCGAGCGAGGAGGAGCCGTATGAATGTCAGTGATCCAGCTTACCGAGAGATCAGCTTTCCCGGGGCTTGGTGGCGTGCGTGTGCGTGGCTTGTGAGTGTGTGTCATAATCCGGTTGAGGCAATGCTGCTGAAGTGTGCATGTGTGATTGTCAAGTGTGTGTGTGTGTGTGTGTGTGTGTGTTGACAGGGCGGGTGGCTGGGCACAGGGCCCTGCTGACTGGGGAGCTGCTCAGACACTGAGTCAGATGCCACCAGGGAGAACAGACAGGCCCTTTGTACAGGCAGCTCAGAGAGCAGGCCCTGGGACACACTCCCTCAACACCGCCACCACTATGAAGCACAACACACACACACACACATCATGCACACACATCTACCTGCGTGCACTCTTGTTTGTGCACACACATATTCTACAGTGCATTAATACCCATAAATACACTGATTTCAGCATACACCCAGTGCACCGCCCTGCAAACACACATACATGCACGCACTCACACACACACTGAGGCTTAATTGGCTTATATTCAAGAACCGTGGCTCATATAATAACAACAAAAAAAACATGGGGAGAGAGAGCTAGATGGAGAAAGAGCTCTACAGCTTTAAAAGAGATATTCTTAAGAAGCAGATAAGGCAGAGGAGCAACCTTTCTGCTGCAAGGTTAATAATTCAGCATTTAATTTTGTAATTAATTATTCATCATTCAACTTTTTCGCTGAGTCACTGTCAAAATGCCTGAAAGGTTTTCGTGTGCTGAGAATTTAACTCTGACGAACAATTTTGATTTAAGCTGACACCAGGACGTAAGAAATGAAACCCACCAGATATTGACATCTCAAGTGGGATTCTTACCTTGGCCATCTGAGCCTGCACGCCACCCGCCTTCAGCGCCGTCACCGCCTTCTGAGCCGAGGACGGACTGTCAAAGTCAACAAAGCCATAGCCTGCGGGGACGGAGACGTAAAGCAAGACATGCTCGTTAGGACAATGAGATTTTGCATACCGCAGGACTCTATGGACACAGGCATGTAAGTTGAGCTCATGAGGCTCTCATAGTAGTCTGAAGAGACAGCCAAGTAGGTTTAGACTGTGCTCCTCCATAGACGACATGATACAGTCACACAGCACTGCCCATATCACACAATACACACCTGTTATGTAGGTATAGTGTTAATCCTAAAACACAGTAAACACAAGAGCATCAGCAATGTGTTGTAACTGCAATCTGTAACATTCCACGCATTCAAACTGCAGCAGAGATGAGAAACTATTTAGTGTCGTGCTGACGTTATTTCACCTCTTTGTTGTTGATATGCAGTGAAGATATCATCATCTGACAAGATAATGTGTTAGTGAATACATTATCTACTGAGGGCATTAAGTTATGGAGCTTTGTGCAGTAGACAGGCCTAATCTGAGTAAACAGAACATAGCGGTGTATCGACAGCATCTCCAACCGTGGAGAATTATGATTTGTTCCTGTTTACTAGCTGCCATACAGGAGGTTAAAATAGTAATGTAAGAATATTATGGATTTCACATTTTAGATTTTAGATTCACATTTACTCAAGACCACCAAACATATCATGATTAGAGTTGCTGTGATTACTCGATTAATCTGTTAGTCAGTCAACAGAAAAATTCAATGTGCAACTATTTCAATAGTCGATTAAATGTTTATGTCATTTTTCAAGCAAAAATGGTAAAAATTCAAGAGTTCCAGCTTCTAAAATGTCAATATTTTCTGCTTTTCTTAAGTCTTCTATGATAGTAAACTGAATGTCTTTGGGTTTCGGACTGTTGGTCAGAAAAAAAGCCACTGAGCTTCTGTCATTTTTCACAGTTTTCTGACATTTTGGATCCCTTAATCAAGAAAATAATCAGCAGATTAATCATTAGTTGCATCCCTTATCATAATAGAACAATGGCACCTGATAGGAATGAAGTACAAAGTAAATTACTTTCACAAATGTAGAACATTCTTCAAGAAGGCACCTAATTTAACAAAATGAATTTAAACATGGATGAACATTTTAAATAATACTTTGGCAAGCACTTTTCCCTGCTACTTATAAATATTTTTACAGTCAAACTAAATATGACACTTGAATGTATCTTCCAGTGACCTTAGGAAATCTGGGGTCACTCTGCCTGAAGTTACAAACAGCCGGTCTGTAATTTTAGTTTTCATACAATGGGAACTTTCCCCATCGATGTTAAACTTCAACATAAAGGCCACATGCTGAAATACGTTTGAGCTTGCTTTGCCATCTCTGTATGAACTGATCTTTCGACCTCTGCTCATTCAGTCACTTTCAACCAGCGGATTCCTTTACACCTCACCTTTGCACTTGTTGGTGGTCTTGTCCAGGATGGCCTTGGTGGACACGATTTTCCCGTACCTGAAAAACAGTGAGGTTTACACTCGTGGATCGTCCTTGCACTGTGAAAATAATGACTTGTTTACATTCAATATTAGCATTGCGACATTGCTGAGGCAATGTGGTTTCTCTCTCAGCTTAACGCACCCTGAGGGATTGTGCTCCATGATGACTGAATTATAATTCACCTGATAGGTTCAGTGCAATGACACTGAATACAATTACACCATCTGATAATAAATGATGTGCATGGGGAAATCTTTAGAGGGGTGGTGGGACATAAATTAAATGAAATAAGCACAACGTCCGGTGGGTTTCTGCCTGCTATAGATTTCCCATATCTTATTCATTCCTGCTCTCACACAGATGTCAATAGGGATTATAACTCAAGGGGAATCCAACATGACGTGACAATATGGTAAAAATAAATGTCCCTGCTGCATTTTCAGATTGCTTCACAATGCACTATCAATACAAAAATCCTGCTTTATCTATCCAGCTGGCCGGCTATTGACTCTGCAGATGCATAGGATAGGGGATACTAGTGCTTGGCTCGGGCAAATGCTTGTGTGCGGCAGAGTGTCTATCGGTTCCCATCTCTCCAGGCATGTGCATGCAGTGTAATCTGATATGCCTCTCCTTGGCTGTCCTGTCCACTGCTGGCTCCCAGCCATACTCTCATTCTACTAACCAGCTTCTCTCTAGGCAGCGCTCTGCCCTCCGATGGGTCCTAGTGCCTCTCACAATACAGCTCCCATCCAGTGACACTGCAGCACTGACACAGTTCATCCAGGCTAGAAGAGCCACTTTCAAAATACACTCTATTAGTAAGGATTATGCGATAAATTGTAATCTGACCTTTAATCTGTTGGATTATCCCAAATAGGAAATTAAATTGTTTCTTTTAAATTGATTTAGGATTAACTTTACCTTTAGAAAATAATAAAAAATCTGTAAATTTTCCTTCCTGATACCGATTCCGATCTGAACTTGGGGTATCGGCCGATACGGAGTACTGATCTGATACTAGCTTGATAAAAAAAAGTATATAGTTAAAGTGATCCTGTTAAACAAGCTGATTTTTTTTCTAGCCTGGCGTACTCACGGATAACCGATCCCAAATTTTGGGCAGTATCGGACGCATTTCTGATACTGGTATCGGAACAACTCTACTTCCTTTACCAAGGTGGCTTAAGGTCAACTGTGAAGATGATTACGTTTTAACGGGAATATACAACAATTCTAAATGATTGATTTGGACACTACAACAGTAAGTAACACTATTAGTGATGTGCAAAAATTTACAAATGAATCTTTTTGAACAACTCTTTTTAGTGTATGGTATGTACCGGGTCAGCAAGTCGAACAGAGCCAGTGATCATGAATACCTGACTTTTCCCACTTGCTATTATCGTAGGGTACTGCTCATGCTACCTGTTATGATGGTGCAAAACATCAAAACGTAGGAAGTGGTTTACACAGAACCAGTGGCACTGAATGAATGAGCGAGGACCAATTGAATCGGACTCGAGTCAAGACAAACGGTACTACAGGTTAATGGTGCATTCATGTGCTCTTCGGCTGGCCATCTATAACGGAGAGTCACAGAGAAAATGCCGCTATATTTTGCAAAAAGTATCAAAAGGTTTGAGACATTTACATGAATCAACTCGAAGGAACCGATTCTGTGAAAAGAGTTGGTCTGCACATCACTATACTACATGTTGCCAATATAAATATGAAAGTATTGAATACACAGTATGTTCAGATTCTACTTTAATTGTGTCTACCCAATTGCAATACAGAGCAATGTAAGAATACCAAACCATCATTAGTTTGATCCTAAAATACTGTTTATCATCGAAGTTCAGCAATCCCACTAATCTATGACTTCCTATTATGACTAGCATTTAAGCTGTGAGCTCTACTTGCTGCACTCTCCTGCTTGCTTACACAGTTGAGATACCCGTTTACTGAAATGCGCTCAGAGGTCTCGGACTCCGTGATGCAGAGCGAAAAGAGGGGCTGGAGACTCAGCCATGTGTGAGAGAGAGCACAGCGTAGTCCGGCCCGAATCCGTCCATGGTCAACCACCAGAAACGGACCGGGGAGAGAACCAGAGGCACCCGGAGAAACCACTGCAGGGGCCGGAGATGGAGAACCAACCCCCATCCCGTCCTCTCATCCCTCACTCCCTACGCGCAGTATAGGCTACATTTACATCAGAGCGTGCAACTCTCCGTGTGGGGGAGGGGAGCTTTGGGAGTGTTGTGTCCTCATACTATGCACGCATTTGCTGTTCAAACTTGAGTCAACTAAGTTAAATTCCCTCCGTGACTTGTCGTCCTGCTGTTTGACATCCTCATCTACAAGCATTTCCACTATTAACTATTATTGGATACAGTATCCTCTCTCAGTCTAGTTTAACCGAGAATTACATTGGCCTTAATGTGTTCTGCTAAAAGGCAAATTTCATGCAGTGATTTTATCTGCTCTGTAAAAGCAGAAATATGAGACCCACCCCCACAGAACACCACCTGACACACAAACCCTGAACTCCATTCACTCCTCCCCCCTCTGATTCTCTCCATCCACCCCCCCTTCATGCCATTGCCCTTGTTTGTCTTTCCCTTTCCCCTGGGCTCGCCGTTTCCTGTAGGGTTGGGCAGCCTCATGTGAGCCATATCTTCCAGACAGCTGTAAAATAGCAGGCCTCTCTCTCCCTCCCTCCCTCTCTCCCTTATTCAATCTCTCTCTCTCGCCCCTTTTTTCCCTCCTTTTCTCTCACTCTGCTCTTCTGGTCCTCATCACCAGGCTCCAGAATTCAATTAAGTGAAGCCAGACCATTCATCTCTGCCCTACTTGTTTTGATGTCTTCCAGTGAAGGCCTAACAAACATATCAGATGGATCGGATGATGCTGTTGTTTGATGTGACTACACGCTGCCCACAACAGAGTTTTTCAAAGACTCACACACTCACACTGATGAGCAACACAGTGTGGTATTTATAGTGCAGAACATGACTTTGAATAAGGATAGCTCATTGTCATCATACTGTTTGATGATAATTCGCAAGACTAAAAAGCGCAGAGGAGCAATAACTCATGTAGGTCAAACGTCTATGAAAGAGCAGCAAGAGGAGACGTACAGAGAGAATTAGCGTGAGAGAGGAAGACTAAACATTCGGTACTTAGTTGTTGGAAAGTCTGTGCTTAGCTGTGCCAAAGTGAAAGGTCTTGTAGTTTGCTGCCAAAATGATTGTTGGTTTTTCCACAAGGCCACTTAATGATGTGAAAACGTGGCCCTCTTCTTCGCTCTAGAAATACCTGCTAAGGTGCGCTTTAGCGGTAATGTGCATTTTCAAGTGTAAGGAAGTCAATGTAGTCATGTAATCCTGCATGACGCATTCAGCAGCCAGCCATCGCCCATCTATCCATGAGCCCATCACTCTGCAACCCTAACCTGGCTCATGTGCGCAGCCACAGAGAGATTTATTGGGTGTGCATGTAGAAGTTGGAGCAATTGGTTTTTGGGTGACTTACGGCTGACAGAGCTTGACCAGATCCTGGTCTGTGGTTCCCGGGTGGAGGCCACGGATGTACAGGTTGGTTTTGCTCAGCTGCTCCCCCCCGATGCTGCTGCTGCCATTGCTGATGGAGGTGCTGCTGGTGGTGTTGATATTGTTGTTGTTGTTGGGGCTTGGAGGAGCCATCTGATGGTTTGAGGGGGACACATACGTCTGCTGCAGAACAAATAGAGGGGCACGGAAAAATGTGAAATGGTTAATGTTCTATTAATTGACTTGCTCAAACCACAAGGGTAGGAGGAGAAAGGTCATTAAAATTAAAAACAACATGAGCAATAATGGCTGGCTGAGATGGAAGATATAAATGTAAATGAATGTAATTAAATATAAATGGACATGAAGGAAAATATACCAAATATTTTCATGCAGTACAATTAAGTGAAATAATATATTATTATGCAATCCATATATCCAGAGAGAAATATGGGAAAGAACAATATGTGAGATTACAGCATGTACTGTAAGCAGAATGTGCAAAAACATGCACATATATTATCATTCATACAAAGAGTTTGCATGTGGGTGTGATGTTTAAATAATATACTACATGCTCCTATTGTGCCCCAGTTTAGCAGAGATGGGAATCATAAAAATCACCAGCTACAGGGTTACACAGATACTTCAAACATTTACTGTTCAAATCAATCAAACTCCTCTACAAGCAGCCAGCAGCAATTCAGTTTACACCCCGCTTGAGTATGAGATAAATGAATGGTGGCCTTACAAGTCAATATTCTAATAGATTAGCTGTTATTAATTATTTCCTTGTCTTAGATAGCAGATATTTCTGAAAATATCTCTTTGTTTGCAAGAACAATTACATTGTACACTGATTATCATGGAGATCTATTACAGGTTGTCTATGAAACAGTACGGAAGAAGACGAAACTGTATACCTGTTAGTTTGACTGTAAATATTTCCATTTTACCTTCATTATAATATATTTAAGTGTGCCATTCAAACTGACCTACTTTAGAATAGTATGAACTTCAGCGAATTTTGGCAGAAATGCAAACAGTAAAAATTTACAGCATGCATGGGAGCTATGCTTTGCCTATCTCGTGATGGCAAGTGAGCCCATTTAAATGTAAAAACCAAAGCATATAACATAAAATCTGGTTGGAATTAAAGTGGCTGAGCTCCACACTGCTGCAAGAGAGGCTTTTATGTTGTGGGTTGAAGCTGGAAGGGTTTTTTTTTTTTTGCGAACAGTTTTCATTGGGAGTATTTGAAACAGCTCCAACCAAAACTGTTCACAGGGAGTCTCAGTGGATTATGAACAGTAACCAGGACATTGTTTCTGGAAAGAAACTTTTATATTGGCTTTTTCAAATGAAATGTTTCAGTGCTTACAAAAACAAAACACAAATTCCGCATTCACCACTATTGTCTTGGGATGGTGGCAAAATCTCAAAGCCTAAACTATCTGAATGGCTATACTGCAAATACCATGGATTTTTTTAGATTTGGATAAACTGATTTATTGAGTGAAGTTAAGGTCACATAGCCTTGCCACAATCTCTCAGATGATTATATATCAACAATGTAGATGAAAATATGCTCTGATTTATGCGCTTAAACTTCACATCTGGCTTTTCATGACCTGGCAGTTCAGTCATGTCACTGTACACTGCTCAAGGATGTGTAAGTATGAAAGGAGCAGCTCATATCAATACATGCATGCAATGAGCTTGTTGGTTGTGCCATGATATATATTCATAAATGTACCTAAATACAGTATAAGGCAGTGATAAGGAAGCTTAAATGTATGTGCAGATGTGCGCATACACATCATTTTATGCAACGGATATTTTCAATATTCGCATTTTTTAAAAATCTATTAATACGATGGACCATGGAATAAATCTAATTGGTATAGAAGTAAAATGTCAGCTCAGCGTGGCCTTTGTGAGGCCTCCCTCCCTGAGCTGGTGAAGGAGGAACTGTTTGATTAGTTAGGGTCAGCAGGCTCGGCCCTAGGGAACAATGGGATGGCTTGTTGGACACCACAAGGTCAGCACTGGACCACCAGCTTATTAACAGAGATAGAGTTGTCAAAAGACTGCTAGAATCAAGCTAATTATGAACTCTCTATTCTCTCTGTGGTGGGTCTGTTCCAACCAGCTAGTACAGAAACACAAAACTATGAGGGAACATCACATTTCACAAAACTAAGATTTGAACATTTAAAAACAACGTTTTTTTTAAAGGTCCCATATCATGCTCATTTTCAGGTTCATACTTGTATTTTGTGTTTCTACTAGAACATGTTTACAAGCTGTAATGTTCAAAAAAAAACTTTATTTTCCTCATACTGTTGGCCTGAATATGCCTGTATTTACCCTCTGTCTGAAACGCTCCGTTTTAGTGCATTTCGACGAAATTGTGACGAAATTGCAACAGAACTGCGTTGCTAGGCAACAGCTTGGGTCCACCTGTATTTCCTGTCAGCTGATGTCATTTACATTCACTGCAACCAGGAATAAACTGGGACACATTTAGAAAGTTTACATTTAAATATGTGTAAAGGGTCTAAAAATTGTATATTTGTGACATCACAAATGGACAGAAATCCTAAGCATTTCAATACTTTCACAGTATTTATATAGGACTTAAGCCTGCTTTATAATAAAAAAAACATGAAAATCTCACTTTTTTATAATATGGGACCTTTAAGTTTAAATATTAATATTTGTTTCATACTCAATGTTTGCAGTGTCTGCAATGTTACAAAACTAAGTGTACAGATTCAGATCTGGTCTGATCGCCCCCCTGGTGGCTGGCGTAAGTATAGGTCATAAATCCCGCCCCCTTCCATGTTAGTGGATGGGCCAAACTAAAAAGTCAAAGTACAAATCAAATAATTTTTTCCCAAAGATGGTTTGTCATTTTAGGTAGTTATGTATGTTCAAGTGTTAATTTTTCTTATAACTTATCAAAACTGTTTTTAATTAGTTATTTGCTATAAAGAGAGGGTGAGATGACGTCATGATTGACAGCTGTGATTGACAGTTACTCTGAAAGAAGTAGTTGCATAGCCAGAAGTTCGGGGAATTATACAAGAGAGGGGGATGTAACGTTAACTTTCCATAACCGTCATGAGTCTGTGTAATAGAGCATGTGTCAGTTTGATTAGAAATGTAGTTATAGAGATATTATGGTTAGTTGTTGTGTCTTTCTAGCCAAACAACTAGTGATGTGTCGGTCAAGAACAAGCCCGCTCAAAGAACCGGCTCTTTTAAGTGAACGATAAGAGTTGGCTCCCGTCCGAGAGCCGTTTTTTTTTTCTTTTTTCTTTAACTAATTCAAGGCAGTATGACAGGACGATCTTCTCCGCGCCATGGGCACTCCATGCACTGACTGTGACTGAATGTTGTGTTAATGACGTCCATGCGACCAATCAGGTGATGACAGACGAGGATCATACGATCAAGCAGGGAGGGGCGGGTGTGTGCGGCGCGCTTACAGTCTACAGGTACAGAGCAGGAGGGAGAGGAGGAGAGAAAGAGAGAGAGGAGTGCGGTGCGCGAATAGCAGACAAGATGAGTGACAGTCAGAAACAAAGCAGCATGTAAAATTATGGTATTCTGGAAATTATAAGGTTTAGTATAATTATATTGATTACTTTAAGTGATATATGTGCACACACACTAATCATAGGTCAAAACAGGGCTAAATTTGGCTGAACTATAAAAGGCAGAAGTGGTAAAATGAAGAGGCGTTTGTGAGCCGAAAGAGCCGGCTCTTCTTGGTGAGTTGAGCCAAATGATCTGGATCACTAAAAAGAGCCGGAATTCCCATCACTACAAACGGCTACTGTGGTGGTAACGCAGCAGCTAGGTGGCTCAACCTAGCATGCTGCGGCCGTACTCGGCTCGTGATTGGCTCGGGTGAGTATGTGGGCGGGACCTCGATAACGCGACTCCAGCCCATGGAAAGGTAGCTAACCTTAGCTGTTGTTATTTAATATTATTTCAGATGCACAAATTAAATGTTTTTCCACGTTAGTTTACATTCCTGACACTTTTCAAAACTTTGTTCAACATAAAGTAAAACTTTAAGCCCATTTCAGACGTTGAAGGAAGGAAATTAGTTAAAATTCTCCAGTCAAACGAACAAAGCGTTTTAAAAATCACGTTTCAGGGTTTGTAAAACTGTTATAACTGTGTTTCTGATAGTGGTAGAGGTAATTTCATTGTGTTGCCTCTGCATAGAGAAGATGAATATCAAACCTAGATCTATAGCCAGCTGATAATGAAAATTATAAAGATGTATTATATTATATAGATGTATTTAAAGGGACTGTTTGTAGCTTCTAACTAACTAGCTAACATTACTGCCAAGCAGGTGAAATATAGAGTGATATTGTGGTTTTAGCTGACGTCCCGTTCATGTCTATGTAGAGCGAGCACAAGCGCGAGCCCGACGCTGACTTTCGTCGACTTAACGGCCACAGGTGTCGCTGTTAACAAGCAATTCTGATTCTTACAAACAGTCCCTTTAAGCATGTGATGTATGCGTGAAACATGAATGCAATATTCCCTAATACAAAGCATTTTTTACCTGACAACTAAACCCTGAATACAAGACAAATGTGTACGCTGATATCTCTTATTACTTAAGTTGTATATATCTGAGTAATATAGCATCATACTTTCAGACACTACTGACATGAGTAGCAACACTAGTGATTCTTTTGCAAGCTTTATTGTATCCATGCCACCTAGCTGCCTTATGTTTTCCAAACTGTCTAGGAATCAGCCTTCAGAAATTACTCCGTCTTTTTAAGTCAAGCTGAGAAAATCACAGTGACTCACAGAGCCCATTCATCTCGGTCCTTTTCTCTAATCTCCCTCTCTTCTTCTTAAGCATCAATAGTACGCTGTTTGTTTTTCCACAATCACAGCCTCTTCCTGTGCTTTCCCTTGCCTTTCACTGTAGACGGCCCGCACGGCATATCAGGAGGGATGCACCTGCAGAGGCCAGGGGAGATATGATCTGACGGGAGTACGAGTCCGGGCCCAAGCCTGGCTAGTGAGGCCTGTCTAATTAGGATCTGAGCTTGTTAGCGGAAAACACTAATCCCTCTCATGTGCTCTCAAGTCAGAAGGTAGTGTCTCATTAAGACCGCTCTGCTAGGCTCCTTCTGAGAAAAAAGATGGCAGCGAGTCAGATCCACACCTACTCCCCATCTGCCCCAGCACCAGCTCCAGGTGTTTTGCCACCCATGTAAGGTAATGCCAAACACAGGCAAATATGCATTCAGAACAACACAAATGCAGTTAGAAAGGGAAGTTTGGAAAAGTATGACAAGAAATCTTAAATGTGCATGATTCAGGATCACAATTCTCTTTTTTTTTCAGCTTGTAAGGTTGCACATCCGCTCAGTCAGTCTATGCCCAAAACCTGACCTCTTGGCATGTTTCTGATTTCCTTCCTACTTGTTACTCTTCCGTCCACAGCCGCCCACATAATCCTTTTTTACACTGTTCCTTACATGCATCACAATGTCATCTCTGAGCATTCTTTACATTCCTCTGAAACACACACATGTTTGTGTTTCTCTCCTTGAAGTGGACAGGGGTTGTGGGGGACGTGTTTTGGTTTAAGACTAGAGTTCAAACTGTCATCGTTAAATTGAACTACATTCCTGAAGGCATCACAGCTCTGTGGGAACTGATAAATACAGGAAATCCTCCTACGTACATACAACATACACAAATTTACAATTGGCATGCTAAATACAATTATTTGTACAGTTTATAATAACAAAATAATCCTGATGCTCAGTTGATTCCAGCCACTCTACTACCATTACTGTCTGTACAGAGAAGCTGGACATATATACAGTCCTCTATCACAGAGTATGCATATATACTTGCAATAAAAATAAATCACCTCTTTGTTTTATTATTATTATAGTTGTGCAGGAAGCATAAGTACAGTAAATTGGCCAACAGGGTGATGCAGAGATTAGGGAGTGAGCTCAAGGCTGCAGCTGAAGACTGATGAGGTGATTACAGTTGGAGGGAGCAGAGGTGATGCCTATAGGGAGCGCAGGTGACTCAAGGACTTTTTCATCCGAGAGAGAGAACAATAAGCGCCGAGTGAGGCAGGATGTATGCTTCTAATTCTGTAGTAATAGCAGAGATATGAGTCTGATTGTCAGACGCTTGAGTGCTTCATTTCTCTGGCAACACAAACCTTTAGTGCAGACGATAATGACGATGTTAGAATAATCTAACAAAGTCTTCTTAAGGTCACATTTCGTTCTTTCATTTAATTAGCTTTATCCCAAGATAAGCCTATAAAACCCTAGAGAAAACAAATATATATTCATTTTTAAAGTGTCAAACATTTAAATTAGCTTCAAAGTAAATGCATTTTGCTTATTATCAACATAATGGTACTATCCATTACCATATAATAGCATTTCAATAATGCACAAGTAAACTGTCAAAGTCATAATCTCTATATTTCCAAAACAGTTATTATTCATGCTATGCAACAAGTATATGTTTACGAATACATATTGTATCTCTTGAATGAGAGAGAAATATCTGAAATGTGGAGTCCTACCTGCTTGGCTAAAGAAACTTTCAAAGGCACCGTTGAAAAGATCATAATGTAACTGACAAAATCTCTCTATATATTATATTCCTGCAGCTGCAAGAAAAACAGCTGCAAGGTGGGAAGAACCAGATAAGAAATGTGATGAAAATCCTTGGCGTCCTGTGGCTAAAAGGTGAGACTTCTCCTTCTGCTCTCTTTCTCCTGACTCAGTCCAGTTTCATTAAAAAAGAATGCCAGAAAAGTCTCATATAAGAGTCTGTTTTCAACAGGTATCATGCACCCTGGAGAGAGCAGAACGTATGGACAAGGGATTCATCAGTCAGGAGGAATGCTCAGGCTCCCTTCTCCATGTGAACTGAACCACTGACAGACAAGAAATCAAGGTATGTGGAACACACAGAGGAGAAAGAAAAAAGACTGGTGGGAGGGGGGGAGTTAATCGAAAGCAGAGGAAAGGGAGGGAGGATCTCTTAATCCTTTTCTTTTCTCCGCCCTTTTTCCCGTAGTAAAAGACACAGACCAGGGGTTACCACTTGACGTGGGATTTACAAGTCTTCCCTCTACATAAAGTGACTTTGGCGCTCTGACAATCCCAAATGTGTTTAAAAAAAAAAGTGTGTGCATGTCTTCGTTCAAGGAAAAGGTTTGACTTTTTGTAGAGCCCCTCTTGAAATGAGCACACATTGTCTTGAATCCAGGATTCCAGGAATTCCAGGTCATTAAAATGAGCAATCTGAATTCCTGCCAGCCCCGAGGCAGGGAAGGGAATAACACAGGCAAGGAGGGAAGGTATTTGATTTCAGCTTTTGTTCAAAACGTTCCTCAAGAAATGCTGAGAGTCACAGATATACTTCACTTGAGACACATTTTGGCATGAATCTTAATAGTTTACAGAGACGTAAGCCAAAACAAACCAAAACAAACCATTAAAATATATTACAATTGTAGTTTTAGCTTGTAACAAGAAATAAGAATTTAACAAACTGTATTTTGTAAGTCTCCATCTTCTTTAGTGTTTTGAATATTGTTTTTTTGCTTATCATACAGCGATGTTAATGCAGAAACCGTTCCTTTTTATAGTAAACTTCTTCAAGAATCAGCACTCAAATATGACTAATTAGTTTACACTGTTGCTGAAACACAGTCCTGTGTAATCCTGCAATTTCCCAGAATTAAAAAAAAATCTATATAGTCTGTGCAGAAAAAGGAGGTTGACCAATGTCACCTCATGAATTATTCATATGAAAAGACAAGCTAATCGATATTAGATCTTATATGTTGTTGTCATCACTCTGTAACTGATCTGCACATCCCATACATACAGCCACATATGTTACATCTACATTATTACATGGTTCTCTGTAACTTTCATCTTTTCCATAGTGCCATGCAAAAAAAAAACCCTCTCAGTCATCATTAGTAGGACTGAAGGGGTGGGGCATATCGGTAAGCGTAAAAAAGGAGAAAAAAACTTTGCTAACTTGTGCTTAATTCAATGGATTTCCCAGAATTAAAAAAAAAATCCATATAGTCTGTGCAGAAAAAAGAGGTTGACTAATGTCACCTCATGAATTATTCATATGAAAAAGACAAGCTAATCGATATTAGATCTTATATGTTGTTGTCATGGCTCTGTAACTGATCTGCACATCCCATACAGCCACATACATCTACATTATTACATGGTTCTCTGTAACTTTCATCTTTTCCATAGTGCCATGCAAAACCCCCCCTCTCAGTCATCATTAGTAGGACTGAAGGGGTGGGGCATATCTGTACGCGTAAAAAAGGAAAAAAAACTTTGCTAACTTGTGCTTAATTCAATGAAAACATAACCGAAACATTACGAATTTACATTAAAGTCGACTATAATCAGCCTTTATTAGCTTTGATCGCAGCCAAAACGCGCATCTACAGCGCGTTTATTCTAAGCTGTTCTCTCTCCGTGCAGGCTACATTATAGAGGAAAGGAAACAGCGACCGTAACGGGAGGAAAAAAACCGAAAGCAAACTGTTGTAGTAATCTACAGGCAACAATGTAACGGGCCCTAATGTGTTAGTTTATAACAATGTTGCAAAAACATCAAATGTCGCAACAGCAAGTTTAAACGTCGCCTGTGATCCACTTTCAAGGACACTGCAGCTTAAACAACCGAGCAGCTTTTTGAATTGAAGGGCTCGAACAAACACCAAGCATCGAGAGCAGAAAGAGAGATAGAGAGCGAGAGAGGAGGTAGAAGTAGGCTGTGGTGTTGTTGTTATTTTACCTTCTTGATGTTTTTGCCGGTATAGCCGTTGTTGTACGGGTTGAATCCTGTCCTTGGCGGCACAGAGAACAGCATTTTTACGCGGCGCTGTGTCCGGAGGAGCGGAGAGCCGAGGCAGCCAGCTGACGTCAGCCAGGGGAAATTCAGCCAGGAACAGCGCTAGTGATTGGAGTCGCTCTTTACCAGCACTCTAGTGTGTGTGTGTGTGTGTGTGTGTGCTACACTGGCTACATGCTTTATATATGATGATATCTCACTTTATCTCAGGGATGAAACCCCACAGCCACAAGCCACCCCTTCAGCCATTAAATTATAATAAAGGAGATAAATAACAAGATATTTTTGCTAGAAATATTGAAGTGCCCATCCAAATAGCCCTGTAGAGCAGGCCTATTCAATTACTTTTTTTTAGAAGGGATAGATTTGAAAAACAGTGAAGTACTACACTGGCTACATGCTTTATATATGATGATATCTCACTTTATCTCAGGGATGAAACCCCACAGCCACAAGCCACCCCTTTAACCACTTAATGATAATAAAGGGAGATAAATACCAAGATGTTTTGCTAGAAATATTGAAGTGCTCATCCAAATAACTCTGTATAGCAGGTCTGTTCAATTATATTTTTTTAAAAGGGCCAGATTTTAAAAAAAAGTGAAGTGCCAAGGGGCTGGACATGTTTTTTTTATTATTATTTATTTTGCACAATTTAAGACTATACAACATAACAAAAAAATAAATGAATAATATACAGTGCAGGAAGAGGCAAAAAACCCCACTGGACTGATCTGAAGCCTCCACCTAGAGACAAGATTAATATAAAGAAATAATATGACTACATAATAGTGATAACAAACAATTAGGACAAGATATATATAATAACAACAATAATAATACAGTAAATATATCAAAAAAGATAAGTGTGCGTGTGTGTGTGTGTTGGTTGCGTGGAAGTGTATGGTTAGTGTTTGTGAGGAGGAAATTGATTTAAATATCTATAATGATTTCTGGGCAATCGTAACCAAACAACATTGTGAGTGGGGAAAAAATTAAAAAAAAAACATAAAAACAGATACATGGACAACATGGGGAAAAGCAATTACAAGACAGCTATTAAATGACTTTTTGAAACATTTGACAGATGAACAGTTTATTGATAAATGTGAAAACGCTATACATTTGGTCTGATCTGCAAAGCTAGGAATAGAAATGTGAAAACAATACACCCTTTTAATATTAGTAGATTGTTATTTTAATGAACACAATGTTGCATTCAACATCTTTTTTATTCAGTTTGACTCTCCTGAATTCCCCCTGCTTAAACAGCCTGGGTTAAGACTTTCTAACAAAATAAGTATTTCTATGCTTAACAAGAAGGAGCTAAGGAATGGGCTTAATTAGCCTACTAATACAATGGTGATCTTCCAATAATCAAACAATGTAAACACCCATACACTTAGAATGTTAGCTGGTTATTTAAATAAAAACACAATAACATGGTCAGTAGCGTGAGTGGTAGAAGTTGTTGTTCTTTTTTAAAATACTTTTTTCAAATGATCAAAGTGCCGGATTGAGGTTGTTTAAGAGCCGGATTTGGCCCACGTGCCACCAATTGAATAGGCCTGCTATTTTAGGATTTGGTGAAGAAATGCAGAAAAGCAGATGTTTAGTCATTTGTGGAAATGTGATTTTGAGCAATAGCAGGCATGTTGTCCCTTTCAGTCAATAGCAACTGGTTTTAGTGTCAGGCTAAATGAGCTTCAGGTCAAGAGGCAATAAATGAATAGCCCACTACTATTTCCTGAGTAGGAAGTAGACATGACTCACTGTGTCCTGGAATAGCTTTTACAAAAAAAAAAAGAAATCTTGTCCTTATGTGGCATATTCTGTTTTAATTCTGTAATTTGAATTTTTATTGGGAAAGTAAAAACCTGTCCCCAAGATGACCGTAGTTAAAAGTTAACTGAATCAGCTGGAAATAGGATTCAGAGAAAATGTAGTTTTCATATAGAAGCAGAAGGTGACATAGTGTTCATTTCTCCAGTGTAAATTGATAAAATATCCTAATAAAGTAAACTATTTACCTTCTTTTCATCAAGTTTTATTGAATCTGCCATACACGATAATTCAGGGGATTTTCAGTCAGTCTCTTGTTTCTTAGTTTTTGTCGTAATGACAATTCAAAGTTACTTTCTCAGTGGAGTGCGAGCTTGCATGCATACATACAGGTTCAACTCCAAAAAGTGATTATTTAAACCCTTCCTGTTTGATCTGATCTGGGGGACACTTTAAATTAGTTAAGTCAAGGTGTGGAGGAAGGTTCCCAAAGCAAATCTAACTATGATAATTTACAAATATCCTTATTATCTTATCTGGGTCATCTTTATTATAATATATAATAAGGTTGGCATCAAAACACTTGTATCTTAAAGGTAGAATAAAGCAAAAAAATAATATAAAACGTCTGATTATCTGGTGGCAACCAACTCTGGCATTCTCTTCTATTGTGGCTGTTTTGTCAAACTAAGCAGATGTATCTCCTGAGGGCGTAAAAGCTTTGAAACAGCATGTAGACCATCATAGTACACTAAACAGATGACATTTAGCCATAGTTAGCGGCTCTTTACTCCTGGCTATCCATTATCTACTGAGTAACAGAGGGAGCTCTGTAAGAGATTAAATAAATAAAGAATAAATTAAATAAAATGGAAAATTTGGACAGAATAGGCAAAGAGGTTGAAATGTTCGATGCATACGTTGTGTGTAGCTGTGATCATCGAGGAATCCCTCAGCATATCAGAACAATAGTGTCATTTGAATTCATTCTGTCTTTGCTGTGGTAACATTTAATACCGTGAGAGATAAAAGTGAAACTAAATGTTTGTTATATTACGCTACTTTTGGAAGAAACTAGTCATATACACCAGACATGTTTGAAGCAGTGAAAACCTGAAAGTAATGCTTTCCTGAAAACATACCTGATGTTTGTTATGGTATTATATTTGCCTGGGATACTGGAGCTTAAAGTGCACCCAGCTTTATTTAACTTCTTCACCACTTCTTATATAATGCTAATGTTAAGCTATGACTGCACCTCTACTAATTTACACATTTTTATGTTTCTGGATCTGACCCAAATTTACAATGAACTTTTGATGAACTAGAAGTACACTCAGAGACCACAGACCTCCACCAAGGCCAAATGCCTTATCTCACAATGTTAATAAAAGTGAAAAATGATGTATGTATCCGGCCCCTGATTTGGATCCGCTCCAAACTTTAGTCTGTACTTCCTTGGCCCATGCTACATCCTTCCATCAAGTTTCATGAAAATCCAGCCTATAGTTTTTTTCCATAATCCTGCTGACAAACAAACCGAACCGAAAACATAACCTTGTTGGCGGAGGTAATGAGATAACCGTATAACTATGTCAGAAACGATCTTGCATCCCTCTGTCTTTTCATCAATCAGTTGTTGACGGCTCTCATCATATGAATAAAAAGTGTTTTAATCGACAGAAGTTGCTTGGCAACTAATTCCCCTGACCATTTTGCCTCGTCTTGCGTACCCTGACTGATTAGCCCTCAAGTGTGTAGAAAACATATGCAATTGTTCATTCAGCCATACAGTGGGTTTTTTTTTTTTCGAGCCACGGCATTTGCATAATACATCCACAACAGCACAATTCAATTGCAGTATATAAAGACAGAGGACAGGCCTATATGCTGTATTTATGTTTAGATGCACCAGGGATTTCATCCTGATTTCATCATGACAATCTAGACGGGAGAGGTTGAGCTGAATACATAATCTTCATCTGTCTCTCTCCCTCTTTCTTTCTGTCTCCCACACATACATTCACACAATGTCAAAACATGATGCAGTGGTTCCATTTGCATAAAAACAACATTATTCTGCATCGCCATCATTCTCTCCGGCCAAATATTGATGCTTTTTCGACTGGGCCGTTTTCAGACCACAATTAGGTCACCCAGTCAGAGTTGTTCACTCCCCCCTTTTTCAATCTATGCAATGTTTTCATATGTGTGTGTGTGTGTGTGTGTGTGCAAGTGTTAAGCCAGATGGGCTGCGAGTTCCACAGAGCTCAAGGACAGTTTGGGGAGTGACTCAGCCAACACACACTGTGTAATTCACCAGTAACGGGAATAGTGGGGCCTGTTGGGAACTGTGGGCTTTTGGATAGGGTTTCCTCCACATCATTTTCTAATCTAGAATAATCTAGAGTTGAAGTTCTGGTGGAACAACCAAAATATTACATAAAACAACACCTGCGTTATCTACAAATCACCTAAGACGCCTGAGGAGATGTCATGCTGAACTTTGTGTTGGACTGGGGTTGTGTAGGGGAGGGTTACAGATGGGGGAGAAGTGAGTTGGGGTGAGTAATGGGGTGGGGGGGGGGGGGGGGGGGGG